>CAUYLG010031580.1:0-10393 GCA_963573385.1 Cacajao melanocephalus | reverse complement strand
AGTGGCATGCACCTGTAATCTCAGCTACTTGGGAAGCTGCAGTGTGCTTTGATTGCATCTGTAAAGAGCTGCTGCACTCCAACCTGGGCAATATAGCAAGATTCTGTCTCTTAAAACACACACACACACACACACACACACGAGACTAAGAAGTGCACAGAGAGCCCAGTTTCTACAGACTGCCACCTTCTCACCTCAGTTTCCTTCTAGTCCCATGTATCCATTAGAGGAAAGTCTATAAACACAGAATCAATGGCTGCTGACACTTGCACCATTAAGTCGTAGAGTCTAGACTTTGATCCTTTCTCCTACAACTGCACTGATCTATATTAGTCTGTTTTCACACTGCTATAAAGATACTACCTGAAACCAGGTAGTATCTTTACAAAGAAAGGAGGTATATGAGTCCATTTTCATGCTGCTGATAAAGACATATCTGAGACTAGGAAGAAAAAGAAGTTTAACTGAACTTTCAGTTACACATGGCTCGGGAGGCCTCAGAATCATGGCGGGAGGCGAAAGGCACTTCTTACTTGGTGGCAGCAAGAGAAAATGAGGAAGGAGCAAAAGTGGAAACTCCTGATAAAACCATCAGATCTCCTGAGACTATTCACTATTATGAGAATAGCACAGGAAAGACTGGCCACCATGATTCAATTACCTTCCCCTGGGTCCTTCCAACAATGTGGGAATTCTGGGAGATACAATCAAAGTTGAGATTTGGTGGGGACACAGCCAAACCCTATCATTTCACCCTTGGCCCCTCCAAATCTCATGTCCTCAAATTTCAAAACCAGTCATGCCTTCCCAACAGTTCCCCAAAGTCTTAACTCATTTCAGCATTAACCCAAAAGTCCACAGTCCAAAGTCTCATCTGAGACAAGGCAAGTTCCTTCTACCTATGAGCCTGTAAAATCAAAAGGAAGCTAGTTACTTCCAAGATAAAAATGGGAGTACAGGTATTGGGTAAATACAGCCATTCCAAATGGGAGAAATTGGCCAAAACAAAGGAGTTACAGGGCCCATGCAAGTCCAAAATCCAGCAGGGCAGTCAAATTTCAAAGCTCCAAAATGATCTCCTTTGACTCCAGGTCTCACATCCAGGTCATGCTGATGCAAGAGGTGAGTTCCCATGGTCTTGGGCAGCTCCACCCCTGTGGCTTTGCAGGGTACAGCCTCCCTCCCAGCTGCTTTCACAAGCTGGTGTTGTGTCTGCAGCTTTTCCAGGCACACGGTGCAAGCTGTCAGATCTACCATTCTGGGGTCTGGAGGACAGTGGCCCTCTTCTCACAGTTTCACTAGGCCGTGCCCCAGTAGGGACTCTCTGTGGGGGCTCCAACCCCACATTTCCCTTCAGCACTGCCATAGCAGAGATCCTCCATGAGGGCCCCACCCCTGCAGCAAACTTTGGCCTGGGCATCCAGGCGTTTTCTTTCTTTTTTTTTTTTTTAAAGACGGGGTTTCACCATGTTGGTCAAGCTGGTCTTGAACTCCTGACCTCAGGTGATCCGCCTGCCTTGGCCTCCAAAGTGCTTGGATTACAGGCATGGGCCACCACGCCCGGCCCATCCAGGCGTTTTCATACATCTTCTGATATCTAAGTGGAGGTTCTCAAACCTCAATTCTTGACTTCTGTGCATCCACAGGCTCAACACCTGTGGAAGCTGCCAAGGCTTGGGGCTTCCACCCTCTGAAGCCACAGCCTGAGCTGTATGTTGTCCCCTTCAGCCATGACTGGAGCAGCTGGGACATAAGTTACCAAGTCCCTAGGCTGCACACAGCATAGGGACCCTGGGCAGCGCCCATGAAACCACCTTTTCCTCCTGGGCCTCTGGGCCTGTGATGGGAGGGGCTGCCATGAAGGTCTCTGACATGGCCTGGAGACATTTTCCCCATGGTCTTGGGCATTAACATCAGGCTCCTTGCTACTTATGCAAATTTCTGCTGTCAGTTTGAATTTCTCCTCAGAAAATGGGTTTTTATTTTCTATCACATTGTCAGGCTGCAGATTCTCTGAACTTTTATGTTCTGCTTCCCCTAAAAACGGAATGCCTTTAACAGTTCCCAAGTCACTTCCTTTATTTATTTATTTATTTATTTATTTATTTATTTATAGAGACGGGGTTTCACCATGTTGGCCAGGATGGTCTCGATCCATTTACCTCGTGATCCGCCAACCTCAGCCTCCCAAAGTGCTGGGATTACAGGTGTGAGCCACTGCACCCAGCCCCAAGTCACTTCTTGAATGCTTTGCTGCTTAGAAATTTCTTCTGCCAGATAAACTAAATCATCTCTGTGAAGTTCAAAGTTCCACACATCTCTGGGGCAGGGGCAAAAGTTGAGAGACCTCAACTTCAGACTAATAACTCCAAGAAGTAGTTTGGGTGTATCATCAAAGGAAAAAAAGCCTTGATAAATTAATTTAGGCTTACCGCTCACTCCCCTCTATCTGAATGTGGCCTTAAAAACAGCTTTTGGGGCCGAGTGTGGTGGCTCATGCCTGTAATCCCAGCACTTTGGGAGGCCAAGGTAGGTGGGTCACCTGAGGTCAGGAGTTCAAGATCAGCCTGGCCATCAGGGTGAAACCCCATCTTTATATATTAAAAAAAACAAAAAACAAAAAAACACAGCTGTTTATATATTTGAATCTTTTTAGTCATTCATTCATTAACCAACCCATTCATTTATACTCTTTTGTTTTAAATTTAAAAAAAATTTTTTCATTCATTTGTACTCTTATTCATCCATACATGTTTGGGTCAAATATTCAAGACAGTCTTTGCCCTCAAGATATCCATAATCTGAACAAGAAGACAGATGGAGAGAACACACATACACAATACAATGTGATACGTACAACTCAAAAACTAAGAAACAAAAGCTACAGTGGCCAGGCACAGTGGCCCTCACCTATAATTTCCTTGAAGAGCAAGTATTATTCCCCTACTTTTCTGTATCTCACAGATTTCCTTGAAGAGGAAATACTATTCTGAGATACAGAAAAGTAGAGGGAAAGTGAATCTCCTATACTTCTGCTGCCTACAGATAAACTCTGTTAACATTCTGGGGTTTTTGCTTTATTATAAAGCATAAACTTTGTCATAATAGTGGAGGAATTCTCCTTTCCCCCTTCCCAGTGTTACAGAACTTTTAAAAAAATCCAGCAAATCATGGGGTGCCTTGGTTAAATCTAAAAGAAAAATAACCCATCCTAACATGCATTTCTTGTTCTCAAGGAAATTAAGATAAATAACTTGGGAAACGGGGCCAGCTGCCCATACATGGACATAGCTCTCTAGGCAGCTCCCAGACCTACATGTTTTTTTTCCAGTATCCTTTCCTTGGGTTTAATCAATTTGAGAAAATGCCAGGAGAGTCAACAGAAACTATGGCCATTCCCTTACCCTCTCCAGTTTTTTTAGGAAGCTGCCCTTCCAGTCCCAGGGGAGGCTGTCCTTGGCCAACCTGTGATATCGGCAGTTTACCTCCAGATTTCTTCACTTAAGGAATATTTGAGTGCTTGCAATGTACTGAGCCTTATGCCTGTCTGGGGTTTTACAGGATGACTTCTTTCTCTGGAGGAAGTCATAGGCTGAAGGGGAGAGTGCATGTAACTCAAGGACTATAATGCTGAGTGCACTGATTGAGTTGTTTCAGAGAAGACAGATGTAAGGATGCGGAGGAGGCAGGACAGGACTTCACCTCACCCTCTCCTGGGGGTACTGGGGGAAGTCCTGTGGATAGAGAACTTGAGGGAAGCATGTGGCTCTTCTGATCACAGATATCCATGGTGCCCTTAACCTGCTATATCCACTGAAACCTGACCACTGGTTTTCATTCTGCCTGTAGTATCTGACTCTGTGAGATCTCAATGCATGTTATAAAGGATGCATATCCCTAATCTCTCACTCCACTATTATGCTGGGCTGCCCCTTCTCTTCCAGATAACACATCTATTTTTATCAGTGCCCTATAGGCAGGCCAAGATAGAACAATAACACTCATTTATCAACCCTTGGCTGTGTGTTCAGCTCTCTTCTAAGCACTTCACAAAAGTCAACACATTAACCTGCACAAAAATCCTGAGGTAGGGCTGTTATAACCCCCATTTTTTTTTTTTTTTTTTTTGAGATGAAGTCTTGCTCTGTCGCCCAGGCTAGAGTGCAATGGTGCAATCTCAGCTCACTGCAACCTCTGCCTCCCAGGTTGATGTGACTCTCCTGCTTCAGCCTCCTGAGTAGCTGGTATTACAGGCACCTGCCAGCATGCCTGGCTAATTTTTGTATTTTTAGTAGAGACAGGGTTTCACCATGTTGGCCAGGCTGGTCTTGAACTCCTGACCTCAGGTGATCCACCCGTTTTGGCTTCCCAAAGTGCTGGGATTTCAGGTGTGAGCCATGGTGCCTGACCTATTACCCCCATTTTCTAAATGAGAAGATGAGGGTACATTTTCCCACTGCCGTAGATTCCACCAAAGCCCCTAAGTTTAACATTTTGTCTGCTGCTTAGCATCTACAGCAGGAAGGATTCAGGATGAGCCCAGTAGTATAAATTTCTGGGCTGATTAGAGGCATGGGTGGTGCCACCAAGGAGGAAAGAGGCAGAGCTGGAATGAAGGACAACTCACATTAATGAGTGCATGAGACAGTGCAGATACTTGATGGGCATTATCGTATTTCATGGTCACTAACTCCTCTGCCTCTCCTGGAAGGAGGGCCAATTATTCTTTTTACCCAGAGGAAGAACCTAAGACTAGGAGTTTGCCCCAGAATCACACAGCTATTCAACGTCACTGTCAGAATTCAAACCCAGGTTAGATTCCAAAGATTAGGCCTCTTCTCGGCTCCATGCTGCATCTTCAATTTGGAGAAAGGTAACCTTCTGGTGCCTTTGGACTGCCAAATCAGTGCAGCACTGGGTAACTCTGTCTCTTTGCCTCTTCTCCTTGCCCCCTCAAAGCATACAGCGAGAAACGTGTAGTTTTCACATTCTTTCATAACATCTCACATACATTCATCAAGCATCAAGCATCTAGTGGGTAGCGTATCCAACAGCTTTCTATGTCCTACAAATATAGCAGTGAACAAAAGTCAAACATCTCAGCCTTTATGGACCTATTATTCCAAAGAATGGTGGAGCAGTCAAAAGTAGCAAGCAAAGGAACAAACAGAAACAAAGGCCTCTCTTCTTCCCCAATGAATCTCAGGTGCATTGCCAGAGGGTATACAAATCTCCCAGGGGTCCACGCGAAGGCATATACTGAAATACTGGTGTCTGGATTAAAAAAGTAAGTAACTTTAATGACCAAGTAACACATCTTTTTGTAAGTTAGGAAGCTTCCAATTATTTGTTTTCAACAAAATTGAATAAGGACCTCTTTTAATCATCAGCTGATGGGCCATTAAAATGAGTTTTCACTGTGATTGCCGTGTGATTTTTAGCACATTATTTGGAAAGAGTTCCAAAAGAACTGAATGCTATTGCTATACCAAAACGCTTTTCATCCCCATCTACTTATTTTATGTAAGTTTTCTTAATCAAAAAAAAATAGGAATAGAAGGATGGTGCAGGATTCGTTGATAAAAATCACATAGCATCACTTTGAAATGTATTTGCACTAAAATTTCATTCATTGAAAAATTATGCTATATGTTACTTTGATTAATCATGCAATGATAATACTTGTAATCATAGGTAAGGAATTTTTTTTTTTTTTTTTTTAAAGATGGGATTTCACCATGTTGGCCAAGCTGGTCTTGAACTCCTGACCTCAGGTGATCCACCCACCTCGGCCTCCCAAAGTGCTAGGACTACAGGCATGAGCCACCGTGCCTGGCCAGGAGTTTTTTTTTTTTTTTTTTTTTTTTGAGACCAAGTCTCACTCTGTCGCCAGGCTGGAGTGCAGTGGCGTGTTCTCGGCTCACTGTAACCTCCGCCTCCTGGTTTTAAGCGATTCTCCAGCCTCAGCCTCCCAAGTAGCTGGGACTACAGGCATGCACCACTATAACCAGCTAATTTTTGTATTTTTAGTAGAGATGGGGTTTCACCATGTTGGCCAGAATGGTCTCGATTTCTTGACCTCATGATCCACCTGCCTCAGCCTCCCAAAGTGCTGGAATTACAGGCATGAGCTACCACGCCCAGCTGATAAGGAATTTTTTAGAGGGTTATGGTCTGAGGCAATGCTTTTACAAATTAAATTTCTATGTAAATGCACATTTGGGTGGCAGAAAAGTATGAAAGGATGATCGATAAAAGTCTTTCAAGCATAAACTTACCAGAGGATAAACTTCTGTGAGAACAAAATGGAGTAGAAAGACAAGTTCAAGGAGAAAAAGGAGTAATGCAGAATTTCTTATAGCTCCAAGAGTGCTTTTGCTTTATATATCTCACTACATAAATGGATGATGGTACATAACAAATTGCTGTATATATTTAAATTCCACTGGATGGCATTCAACACTGTGATATAACAGCTTTATTTTAAAATTTCAGATTCCTTTCCAATCTGTATGCCTTTTATTTCGTTTTCTTGCCTATTGTTTCTGGCTAGAACCTCCAGCACAGTACTGAACAGGAGTGGCAAGAGTGGACATCCACCTCTGGTTCCTGATTTCATGGGGAGGGCATTTGGCCTTTCATCATTAAATGTGACGTTAGCTGTGGGTGTTTCACAGATGCCCTTGATCAAGTAGAGAAAGTTCCTTTCCATTCCTAGTTTGTTGAGTGTTTTGCCTAGGGCTAGTTTTTAAAAATTATTTTAGTGGGTAAGGGAGCATAATGCTTGAAAGTTCAAGTTCCTTAGATGTCCTGTCCCTGCTATTTGTTACCCCAGCACCAAACACAGTGTCTGCCCAAAGAAAGAGGGGCCCCATAAATATTTGTGGGCAAGCTATCTCTCACCACTCCCCACTTGCATTATGTGTGTGTATGTGTGTGTGTGTGTGTGTGTGTGTGTGTATACATATATATATATATGTGCATATATATATATATACAGAGAGAGAGAGAGAGAGAGTTGTTTTTTTGAGAGAGAGTCTCACTCTGTCACCCAAGCTGAAGTACAGTGGCACAATTACGGCTCACTGCAATGACCTCCTGGGCTCAAGCAATCCTCCTGCCTCAGCCTCCGAGTAGCTGGGACCACAGGTACATCCCAGCAGGCCTAGCTATTTTTAAAGTTTTTTTTGTAGAGACAAGGTCTCAGTTTGTTGCCCAGGCTAGTCCTGAACTTTTGACCTCAAGCAGTCCTCCCGCCTCAGCCTCCCAAAGTGCTGGGATAATAGGTGTGAGCCACTGTGACTGGCTCCCCTTACATTTTGTACCTCAGTGATACCACGCTGTTTTCTCTGACTGGAGTTTTCTTTCCTCCCTTTTGTGTGCAGCTGATACCTACTCATGCTTTCCAAATCTGTCCAGGTGTCACTCACCCAAGAGATGCCCCTTTCCTCGCCTCTCCTCAAATCCTGAGCTGAGTGGGCCTCTTTTAATTGTGCTCCCAGGGTAGCTTGTGCGACTACCATTGTGCATTGTATTTAATTACTTACTTATACATCCACCCCCACTACACTGGGTAGGTAATGTAGTGTGTGGTTGAGAGTGTGAATCCCAGAACCTGACAGCCCAGATTCAGAACCTTGCCTCTTACCACCTTGCATGAGCTTGGTTGTGCCTAGGTTTTCTCCTGTCAGAGATTAAAAGAATCGTACCTATCTTGTAGAGTTTCAGGGTTGTAGGACAACAGTGTCTGGTAAACAGTAATTGTTATATAAGAGTTAGCTACTAAGTCCTATAGAGCAAGGCCTATTTTTTTCCTTCTTTGCTTCTCACAGCCTAAGGGCTGAAGTGTAAATGTCTGTCATGAGGGTAAGTACAGTGGAAAGTATTTGAAAGAAGGAAACAAAAAAATGGTTTCAACATTACATAGCCGGTAGAAATCAGATGTCAAATGTGTAAGCCATGTTGTCCATTTCTATGTATTTCCTAAATTGACTTCAGTGTGACCTTCAGCTGCCACGATGGAGAAGTTAAATCACAGTCCTTATAGAGCTTGTCTCCCAAGGGTCACATAAGAGTCTGGGAGGTTTACACACTGTTCAGAAAACAAAGTAAAGACTTTTGATCTTGATGAAGTCTCGCTCTGTCATCCAGGCTGCAGTGCAGTGGTGAGATCTCGGCTTGCTGAAACCTCCGCCTCCCAGGTTTAAGCGATTCTCCTGCCTCAGCCTCCTAAGTGGCTGGGATTACAGACACCTGCCACCACAACTGGTTAATTTTTGTATTTTTAGTAGAGACAGGGTTTCACCACGTTGGCCAGGCTGGTCTCAAACTCCTGACCTCACATGATCTGCCCACCTTGGCCTCCAAAGTGCTGGGATTACAGGTGTGAGCCACCGCGCCTGGCCACAGCTTGTGTTTTAATAAGCAATTTCCATTCCAGGAGTGGTTAGTCAATATTCTAGTCAGAAAGTGACTGCAACAAAGTAATTCAGAGTCATTGACTGCCAGAGATTTTGCCAATGACAGCCCTTTTCTAAAATCTATCACACAAATTAACAAGCAACTCTTTTCACCAGTGAAAACCCATTTCTGATAACACCTGTGATGGGAATTGGGTTTGGAACAGCATAACAAACATAAGGGATACTCCATCTCCAGTTGCCTGATGCCAATTGTGAGTGTGACAGAGTCCTGACTCTGGGATATTGTTGTCTCTGCTGTGAGCAAACCTTTCATTCATGCTGTGGCCAGAGCACCTAAAAGGACAGAAAGCTGGGACCTCAGAGAATTTACAGAACAGCTCATAGTTGCTGTTTTATGCCTGCTAATGAGTGTGCCACAAACATATGTGTGGCAGATTTTAGTCTGAAAGTTTTCTTTATGTCCTGGGAGTAGGTCTGTGGGGGAGGCAAATCCTCACCATGTCAAGTTTCTCTGGCAGGCATCATTCCCAACTAAAAAAAACTAAGAGTGGGCAGGATCAGCTTAGGAGGTCAGTTTGCAACACCTTGCTGCCTCCCCAGAACACTTCTAGGGAGCAGAACAAGGGCCCCTACCTGCTTGGGAATCGCCAATCTCTTACCTTCTCATTTTTAGAGAATCCCATTCCCCTCCTAGCTACTGCCTCTATTCCCACCCCACCAAGCCAAGGCCTTTATTCTTTCTTCTCCTCCACCTGTGCCCCCCAATCTTTCACCCCAGCATAGTTCCTTTGTGCAACTTGAGCTTTTATAGAACAAAGCCAGAAATGGGGTCATTTCCAGGTGGCATTGGTTCTCCAGGGATCAGGGTGCTCAAGAGGCAGAGTTGGCCGGGCGCGGTGGCTCACACCTGTGATCCCAGCACTTCGGGAGGCTGAAGGGGCGGATCACCTGAGGTTGGGAGTTTGAGACCAGCCTGATCAACATGGAGAAACCCTGTCTCTACAAAAAACAAAAAAGGCAGATTTACCTGCATGGAAAATGCCAGCTGCTTTGGGTGTCTGACTGCCCCGACAGGCCGTGCTAGATATTCTGTTTGGCCCTCCACATCCACTCTCCACCTTTCCCCACCCTGCTTTATGCCCTTGGAGGTTGGCTTATATGGACTGCATCACCCATGCTTCCTTGCCATTTAACTTCCAGCTAGGTTTTGTCAACAGAGGCACTCGTTTAAGATGTGAGTCTTTATTTCCCTGCCCTCTCCCATTAAAGGGCACAGCTAATGCCAGGCAGGCCTCTCTTACCAATACAGCTCTGTTATGGGTCGAATTTCGCCCCCCACCCAACAAAAGATATGTTGGTGTCCTAATCTCCAGTACCTCAGAATGTGTCCTTACTTGAAGACAGGATCTTTGCAGAGGTAATTAAGTTAAAATGAGGTTGTTTTTAGGATGAGGCCTAATGCAGTATGACTGGTGTTATTTTTTTTTTTTTTTTTGGTGTTCTTATACAAAGGGGAAATCCCAACAATGAGAGACATATGCACAGGGTGTGATGAGGCACAGGGGATGATGGTTATCTAGAAGGCAAGGAGAAGGGCCTGAAACAGATCCTCCCTCATAGCCCTCAGAAGGAATCACCTGCCAGCACCTTCATTTCTGACTTCTAAGCATGTGAGACAAGAAATTTCTGTTAAGACACCTAGTTTGTGGTACTTTGTAATGGTGGCCCTGGAAAACTATTTTTTTTTCTGAGACAGAGTTTTGCTCTTGTTGCCCAGGCTGGAGTGCAGTGGCGCAATCTTGGCTCACTGAAACCTCCACCTCCCAGGTTCAATTGATTCTCCCACCTCAGCCTCCCAAGTAGCTGGTATTACAGGCGTCCGCCACCATGCCTGGTGAATTTTTGTATTTTTAGTACAGACGGGGGTTTCACCATGTTGGCCAGGCTGGTCTCGAACTCCTGACCTTAGG
>CAUYLG010031579.1:0-35271 GCA_963573385.1 Cacajao melanocephalus | reverse complement strand
AATTTTACATTCCATATATAGTCATGATCATGCAATGTTTGTCTTCTTGCGTCAGACTTATTTCACTTAGCGTAATATCTTCCAGGTTAGTACATTAGTACATGTTGTTACAAATGGCAAAATTCCCTTTTTTTTTTTTTTCCTTTTTTTCTCTTTGAGATGGATTCTTGCTCTGTCTCCCAGGCTGGAGTGCAATGGCACAATCTCGGCTCACTGCAACCTCCGCCTCCCGGGTTCAAGTGATTCTCCTGCCTCAGCCTCCCAAGTAGCTGGGATTACAGGTGCCTGCCACCACACCCAGCTAATTTTTGTATTTTTTAGTAGAGACAGGGTTTTGACATGTTGGCCAGGCTGGTCTCAAACTGCTGACCTCAGGTGATCCACTCGCCTTGGCCTCCCAAAAGTGCTGGGATTACAGGCATGAGCCACCACATCTGGCCAAAATTCCCTTATTTTTAAGGCTAAAGAATATTTAATTGTATGCATATGCCACAATTTCTTTATCCATTCATCTGTTGATGGAGATTTGGGTTGTTTCCATATCTTGGTTTTTATGAATAATTTTGCAGTGAACTTGGGAGTGTAATACTCCTGCTTTATCCTTACCCCAACCTCCACCTTTAAAAGTATAGGTCAGCAGTAGCTCACCTATTCTGGGTCTTTCAGTGTGAATCAGTCTGCCGTCATTGGCTTATCTCTCTGTAGGTAGTCAAGTTTCAACAAGTCCATCTGCTTTCCATTGTCCAAAAATTTGAAGTTGTATTCTCTCTTTTTTTATCCTTATGGTATTATATATTTCAAAATTCATTTACTATTATTTTAGTCAGGTTTGGAAAAAATGGAAATGCATGCACTTACTCAATTTACTATATTTAGCCAGAATTAATAGGATTTTTCTGATCTAGTAGGATGAGGTAAGTCTTCTTTCTTATATTTATATTTTATTGATTAAATCAGTAACTAAGTATATAAATTAGAAAATATACTTGGTGGGGATAGGTAGCAAGTTTCTTTTTAAAAAATCACTATTGGCTGGGCATGGTGGCTCATGCCTAATATCCCAGTATCCCATGCCAGATACCCTGCTTGAGGCCAGGAGTTTGAGACTAGCCTGGGCAACACAGAAGAGACCCCACCTCCAGAAAAAACAATAAAAAAAATTAGCACCTATAGTTTGAGACTAGCCTGGGAAACACAAAGAGAATCCACCTCCACACAAAAAATTTAAAAATTAGCACCTATAGTCTTAGCTACTCAGGAGATTGAGGTGGGAAGATTATCTGAAGTCAGGAGTTTGGAGATTGCAGCTAACTACGCTCATGCCACTGCATTCCAGCCTGGGTGATAGTGGGAGACCCTGTCTCTAAAATAAATAAATAAAAATCAGTATATATTGATTTAATATAAGCTAATACACTCTAGTTACCAATAGATATGAAGTGAATTAACTAAATTAAATATATAAAGCATATTTGTTATTTTCTTTTTCATATGTGAACAGATTTTTGAAAGTAACACAATTTTAAAATCTTCTATATAGATTTGTTTCAACCTACTTCCAGAGATCTCCCTTCCACAGCTACCTTGAATTCTTTCCTGCTATGTTTTATATTCCAAATACTTGCCACGGATAATCCTTGTAGCCATATTACAAATCAAATTATGTTACTTATTCAATAATATATATTGACTATGTACCAGGCACTAAGCTAGGTGCTGGGAAACAGTGGTAAACAGGAAGTATAGTCTCTGCCTTCATGAAATTTTCTAACCTAATAGGAGAGAAATGGATAGCGAACGGACAAGCCTGAAAAAGCACAAGGCTACAATTTTGGCTTTTATTTTTCAGCAAAGTGATGATGATGGTCAAGAATAGCATAAAGAATTTGGGAGAGAATTGACTGTACTAATAAGGTAGAAAAGGGTATGAGGAAAAAAGAGCAATCAAAAAGACAATTGTTATAAAGGTTTATATTTAATTTTTAGAATAATCTGGCAATGAATTCTAGAGAATAATCTAAATTGAGAGTTTAGATAGATATGTATGTGCCATGGTTTTTATTATTTTAAAAAATAATTTATACATTTAGATATTTGTCCCTCAAAAGAAAATTACTAAAGTAATGTGCAAGCCAGAGACCAACTTGTAAAGTTGGCTCTTCCAGAGACTAACTTCTAAAGCTGGCTCTTCCTTACTTAACTTTCAGTGCAGGCAAGTGAATCATATTATCATATTAGCACAGTAATTATGATTTAAAACTTTAATCCTTTAGCAAGAAAAGATGTTTTGGATTAAAATACAGTATTTAGAGATGATTTCCTCATAACATGTTATTTGCCCTTCAAACTGTTAATTACTAGGTTAATTCATTTACTTGTTTCCTACTTTGTTTTAGCCTTGGCTTGCAAGGCTCAAAGCAATTGAGAGAAGTTACAAAGATGCATTACGTTCAATAGGTTTGAAAATCAAATGTGAAAAAATCAGGAAAAATAATAAGTAGGGAAGAAAAAGTAACCTGAAGTCATACATACAAATATAAGTATGCTAATATTTAGTCTAATACAGTTGATAAAATTAGGCTGAAACTTAGCTCTGAGTTTTCCAGAGTCAAAGAAAAGAGGAAAATAAGATCTATAACAAAACATTCAAGATATTTTATTGAAAAGATCACATAGGAAATACTTTTCCTGAAATAATGAGCTCTCTCTTGAGAAAGAATTCTCCCAAGGATTAAAATAAAAGAACTGTTGTATGTGACAAGGCTTTTATTGTATAAAAAAAGAAAACTTGTACTTAAAAATAATTTAATTTTGATATTTTAACCCCAGAAAAAAAAAATGCTAAAGCAGGCCAGGTGTGGTGCCTCACACCTGTAATCCCAGCACTTTGGGAGGCTGAGGCGGGTAAATCACGAGGTCAAGAGGGAGACCATCCTGGCCAACATGGTGAAACCGTGTCTCTACTAAAAATATAAAAAATTAGCTGGGCATAGTGGTGTGTGCCTGTAGTCCCAGCTAAGAATTGCTTGAACCCAGGAGATGGAGGTTGCATTGAGCCGAGGTTGCACCACTGTACCCCAGCCTGGTAACAGAGCGAGACTCTATCTCAAAAAAAGAAATTAAAAAAATTGCTAAAGTAATATGCAAGCTAGAGACTAAGTTCTCTATATTTTCACAGCATCCTTTTGTTTATAATAACATCTTTTAATATACCAATGTTATAATGCTAAAGTTAAATTTTCTAGGAATTCACAATATTTACACTATTCATTTCACAGCCTAGCTGGGACTATGGATGAATTTAGAAAAGCTAGATTTGCGTTTTCCAAGATGTATTCATGGCACATTGATTTTATAGGTTAATAATAGGTGATTGTGAATAAAGAGTTCCATGTTCATTGGGAATGGCTAAAATTAAAAAAATTAAACAGAATTTAAAATAGGATATTATTTAACAATTTTAGCATATACCATTGTATATATTTAAGACGGAGTTTTTATATTGTATTTCCAAACATTTTTTACCCTCCAAACCATTTTAAGATCATCTAGCCTAAGTAGTGATTTGAAGGGCATTGTTTGAAAAATAATTTCCCAGAAGAATGAAATGACTATAAATCCTGTAGCTAGTTCTCCATGAATGTAAAGAAATTTCTTAACACAACTGAACAGCAGAGTTTACTATTACATTTCTGAAGGGCCCATGGTCTCTCTTGATGATGAAAGGCATATCCAGATATTTTGTCAATCAACACTGACTGAGGGCTGTTGTTCTTTAATAAAAGCCAACACAACTTGGTTCAAACTTTGTCCTGAAGTGGGCCAATTTAGTAACTTCAGGCAGGGTCAGATTTTTTTCATATGTATACAAGGACAAATGGGTGCCATAGCAGAGAGGGACAATAGTTTTAACCTGAACATACTTCAAAGTGTTACCAGTTGCCTATACCTATCTATCTACATACTTCAGTAAGGTACTATATTAGTTTTAAGCAATACAGTTTTTTTTTTTTACAAGTCTTCTAAGATTAGTTGCAAAATATATCTTGGGGAAACAAAATTTATCCATGATATGTTATAGAATAGTTAGAAATAAGTCAAATATTAGAAGATCTTTACTATAAATGATTGGAGTTTAGAGAAGTTGCTTTTACTCTTTCTGATAGAAATAAGTTTTTTTTGTTGTTGTTGTTGTTGTTTTTGTCTAATGAGACTTTAAGGTCTGGCAATAAAATTTTAAGAATCCAGAGGCCAGATTTTAGATAAGAGAACAGTACTAACTCAACTTATTTTCCGAAGAATAGGTATTGGTATTCATTTGAATAGATTCTAAGAAACTTACTCTAAAAATAGATGCTTTTATTTCTTAGTTTGCTCCATTTAAGTGAATACTTGCAGATAACCGAAAAAAAAAAAAAAACAGATATAGTAGACTGCTGGCAATGTAATATATTAACTACAGAATAAAGTCTCCACTGTTTGTCAGTTATTGATTTATCATGCATAATTTGTGCTAAAATGAAGAACACTATAAAATGATAACTTTGGACTAAACAATCTCCTTAGGGGTCATCTGAAATACTGGAATTCCTATGTCAGTCTGCTAGCTTTAGTCTTGGATTTTGAGTTACTCTTGACTTAAAGGTTTCCTAATTGCCTTCTCAAACCAGTTTGCTCTTTTAACTATGAAAAACTTAAATTTGTTATTTATAAATAACATTTGAAATGACATTAAAAGTTCAGTAACTATCCTAAGCCTATTAAAGAAACATAAAAAAGCACTTCATAATAGTTCTATATTCTTCCACTGCTTAATGTTCTGTACCAATTTCTGTAGAAATCTATATTAATATCTGCCTTAGCACATTAACTCAAGAATTTTTACTTTAAGAGCAATTTTTAAAAAATCAACTTGTTACAATAAGTAATTCTCTCATTATAAGTAAGGAAATAAATATTTGCTCTTGTTTGAAAAATAAGTGCCCTTGGTTTGACATTTGCAGCTGTTAAAAAATAATCATTTTGTAGAGAGAGTGAACATTCATGTGAAGTTTTCTTTCTTTTTTATTTGTTATTTATCTTGGGACTCTATGTTCCTGTTGTGACTGAGAGAGATCATAATAAAATTAACTAAATTTCCTGAGATTTGAAATAAAAATGAAGAGAAAGGAGTCTATGAAATTTAAATGTATATGTTCTTCTCTGATATCTAATAAAAGAAAAAAGTATGCATCAGATATTTTCTAAAAGCTATCTTCTATTATGTGGAAAACATTTGAATATGCACTAGTTATTGAAACCCTACTGTAACTAGAAGATAAAAATTATCTTCTGAAGATAAAAATTAGTGGCCTAGATTCCCAGATGAAACAATTTTAATAAAAACAAGTTGTTTTGATCATAAACTGCCAAAGTACTTAAAGAAACGTCCCCAAATCTATCAAGGAAATATACCCTTTATAAGGAGGTATATAGAAAAGCAAACAAGATAGAAGAAGATTGTTATAAAGTCAACAAAATATATTTCATGGGATAAAGGTTTACTTTAAATTTATATTGCATATTCTTTCAAAGACTATCTACGACCAGTAAGTCATTTCAGGTATCTGAATAACACTCCTATGAGGAAGGTGGCACATTTATTACTTACATTTACAGGGAAGAAAACTGTACTAAACAGTGTGTTTTTGTTGTATTGTATAAGCAATGACAAGAAGAAACAGTTCCTGACTTCAGTTCTACCTATATCTAATTTGTTTAATTTACATACTTGGTGGCTTTCTTGCGTAAAATAAATAGTTTAATTTTAGTAATGAACCTAAATATTCAGGTATTTAAAAGGCCAGCCCTCAATACTTAAAGGAAAAATAACTTTGATGGTATATGAAATATGTTTTTATTCCCTGTTAGCGAACTGAGACTTACAGAACAAGATGACCCCAATTATGGTATTACATTCATTATTCATGTAAAGCAAACCTAGATTGCGTCAAAGCATTGGAAAAGTCATGGGAACTGTTTCAGAGGAAGATCCCAAACTATATTTTAAGAGACGGAGAGAAGTGTTGGAGGGAAAAGCTCATGTAACCATGAGAAGGTGATTGCTTCTGTTGTGATTCCTGATGACATTTTAAGGAAAAGAAATGTCTTATCAGATTGGATAGTTTTCAGTTGTTTTTCTTTTCATTTCCTCTCTTTATTTATTTTACAGTGGATGGAACTGAGGTTCAACACTCTGGCAAAATGCCCACACTGCAAAAAAATGTAAGTTCCCTACCATTGGAAATACTGTCGAGAAGTACTTGAGAAAAATTTGAAGAGTTCAGAATTTTCACTTAAGTAGATTCTGATTTTAAGACATGCTGTGAAGTGAATGCATGCCAATATATTTATGCTTTGTAAGACTAAAAAGAAGACATCCTAAAACATGTATATCCCATTATGAAATTAAAATGATTAGGCTTGAGTATCATTCTCCAAAAGGAAATCAATTTCTAGTATAAAAAAGTAAAATTGCTAAAATTATCAGTAAGCTGGTTAAGAGATTATACTATTGTAAATAATCTAAAATTTACATTTATAAAATGGGCTACAATCTAGGAGAAAATTAAAATTGTTCTGGCCTTTTTCATCTCCTGCCTAATAATATTATTACTGATGGCAACGTTTATATAATTGTCTATCTGAACTATTTAGCCTATTTTTATCTATTCCTAAATGATGTACCTAATGAAAATAACATAAGACAATATAAAATGGAAAATAATAGAAGATATTTTGATTAAAGACATTTTATGGCATCTGTGTTGGGGGTCCCAAGACTACACCAAGGTTCCTTTATTTTCTATGGGGACTCATAGAAATTAATATATAGTTGTACTCACAGATATAATTTATCACAGCAAAAGTATGCAAAGCAGAATCAGCAAAAGGAAAAGGCACATGGAGCAAAGTCTGGAAGAAACTAGGGACAAGATTCCAAGAGGCCCCTCCCAGTGAAGTACCCCAGCAGTGAATTATTACCACGAATGTACCATGTTGTCTACCAGGAGGTTCATTAGAAACTCAGTGCCCAAGGTTTCTACTGGAGCTGGTTACACAGGCACTTACTACTTAGCACACACCAAAATTTCAAATTCCTGTTTGATTGGAATTTGTGTTTAGCATAAACCATACTGTTTACACAAATAATTTATACATAATAAGCCACTTTTACCAGTTAGGGAATGATGGGAATTCTCCCCAAATCTAAATTTCTAGTTGCCAGCTAAGGGCCAACATTGCAAGCAGGGCTCTCTAAGGATAGAAGTCTCAGGCCTGCTGTGTTAACTCTTTTCTGCACAGGATCTATTTTGATAATAAAATTATAATTTAAAAGTTATTGTTATCCTCTTATATATGTGAATTATAAATTAAGCAAAGTAAGTTAAACTGGAATTCTTATACGATTCAATTTTTATTATTGAAAATAAGGAGTTTGAAATAATATGCATATTTTAATTTGTGTGATCCTTAGTATGATATAAATACCTTATCTACATTGAGAGTTGAAAAATCCCAAGAATGGTTTGTGGGGGAAAATAATTGAAAAGTAGAATATATATAACAAAATATCTCTATCTCTGCTAGATCTGATTTTAACTAAACATAGCTCTGTAAGAAAAACTTCTTTACAGACAATTCTCAAAAGATAGTTTCTTTTTTATTTGTGAAATTAATCATACTAATTCTTTACTGAATCCAGTAGAAGCCTGTACATGGAGAAGCAATGTGGATAAACCCTTAAAAAGTGCACAAAAGAGTATATACATACTTGAGGGACACACCCACACTCCCCCCCTCCAAAATATGTGAATATACATACAGATGATACATATTTCTGGGTATTATCTGTTATTTTTACAAAAATGTACAAAATTAAATTGCAAATATATTCACCAAGAACATTAAAATGGAAAAAAAAGATCTTATAGAAAAGGAAAGGCAGAGACTTCTTTTTTTTTTTTTTTTTTTTTTTTGAGACAGAGTCTTGCTCTTTTGCCTAGGCTACAGTGTAGTGGTATGATCTCAGCTCACTGCAACCTCTGTCTCCCGGGTTCAAGCAATTCTCCTGCCTCAGCCTCCTGAGTAGCTGGGACTACAGGCATATGCCACCATGCCTGGCTAATTTTTCATTTTTAATAGAGATGGGGTTTCACCATGTTGGCCAGGCTGATCTCGAACTCATGACCTCAGGTTATCTACCTGCCTTGGCCTCCCAAAGTGCTGGGATTACAGGCATGAGCTACCGAGCCTGGCCTGGCAGAGACCTCTTGTGGTTAACAGAGTGTGCTAATCAGAGTGATAGTTGGTTTATCTATACATATACACTAGCTATAATCTTTACAGCAGTCATATAATACAGGGATTATTATTGTAATTTTACAAATCAGAAACTGTTAAGAGAGGTTAAGGATTTTGCTCAAGGGAATTGCTTGGTTAATTATTTTCCTACAATGGCAATATTTTTACTACTAATAAAGAAGTATTGAATGTCTGAATACTCCATAATTTGTTAAAATATCACAAGACAGTGTACTAATATGAAGAAGAATTTGTATCAACTACTTAGGGAACAACTTACATAGACATTCACATGGAATACATAGGCTTAAACATTATTCTAAGAGGACGGTTTGTAGAATTGGAGTCACATGCTAAACATGGGAGGACTTGGAACATTCATTACTTATTTGAGTGCCAATACTGTTATCATGTGAACTCTTCCTAGCTGGTATCGGGATTTCTTTTCTTTTTGAAAGTTTTCCTTCATAACAAAATGATGGGTCATCTTTTGGACTAAGATTCTGAGACAGTTTTATTTCTTTAATCACGAATATACTAACATTAGTTTTAAGTTACAGAAGTTGCTAAATTTATTACTATGAAACAAGTGTGTTATGTGCTTACCTCACAAAATGTGTGGGACTGCTCCAAAGACTAAGGGGCATTTTCTCATCTTGCTGTTTCTTACTCATATGGTAGCTGGTACTATGATAGCTAAAGGTGATGTTATTCCTTTAATTAGGTAGCTTGTGGCCACTGCCAGACTGAAGGTGTACTTGTAGCATTCTGAAATACAGTTTGGGCTATGTTTCTGTGCAAATGTTATAGTGGACCTATGACTAGTAGAGACATTGATTTAATAATCCATGACAATTATCACTGAATACCATTTCTTTTACATCACTGATATGCTGCTTTGTGAATCACTTCCTGCCATTTTAAACAATAGCAGAGTTACTCTCAAGTATTATCCTTTTATTTTGCCATTTAGTGCTATATTTTATAATTATTCATTAATTCAACAAACAATTCTGTGCTAAGTACTGGTTGCTTGAAATAAAAGACATAATCTTGCCTTCAAAGAATTTAGTCTTGTGGGCATAGTGGGGAGAATAATTAATTACTATAAAGTTTTAAGTGCTTTGAAAGAGGTATGACCAAAATGCTCTGCTTTGAAGAGTCCCTAATCTAGATTAGAGGGAAAGATATTATGAGTGAAGGTGTTCAGGAGGGAATGATATGTGAACTAGGTTATAAAGGATGAGTGAGAATTGTGTGAAAATGAGGGTGGGATAATGCACTACAGAAGGAGATACCTGTGCAAAGGTACAAAGAAGTCAGAGTATAGATGTGTTAGTAAAAAAAAAATGGAATACATAGGACTGAATGTAAAGGGATGAGAGAGAGAGAGATTGGGGTCAAGAACGACTCTATTACTGAGAGGCTGTAGAACCATTCACTGAGACAGGAAATGCAGGATTTAGAAGAAATGTGTCTGGCAGAAGATGATACATTCATTTTGAACATATTAGATAGGGAATCCTTGGTTTGCTAGATTGGTTAATCATCATTCCATCTATCTGCTTTTCAAATCAGCAATCTTGGATCAATATAGCCATGGCTTCTCCCTTTCTTACCAAGATAACTGAGAGTTGAAAAAAATTCTGTGTTGGTCAGCTCTTTACAAACATATAGCTTTATACTTTATCTAAATTGCTCTATATTCCAAAGTGTCCTTGATTCTCTACCCATTTCCCAAAACAGCTATCTCCAGATATTTACTAGTCCTTCTAAATTCCCACCTCAGTACCCTCAGCTCTCCAAGTCTCATCCAATGAATTGCCTCTTATCTCTCTGAAATAACTGAAGCTATCTGTGAATTCTCTCATTTTTGTAGTTCATACTTGTAAACCTGTCTTTATCCATGCTCACTTCACTTTCTCTTCTTAGAGGGATTCAGGTCTCTTCTTTCCAAGGCTTATGCCTTCATATAATTATGGCACCCCATTCTCTCTGGACAATTAGTCATCAGTCCCCAGTAGGCCACTGAATTTGCTTTCATGAAATACACATTCCAATCATAAATTCCAATATTTTGATTCTCATCCTGCTTGTTTTCTTTGTAGCATTTGGTTCTATTGATCATCCTGGGTGTGCTGATTAATTTTAGGTGTCAACTTGACTGGATTAAGGAATATCTAAAGAAATGGTAAAGTATTACTTCTGGATATGTCTGTGAGGGTGTTTCTAGAGGAGACAGGTGTGTGGACTGAGTGGAGAAGATCTGCCCTCAATGTGAGTAGGCACCATCCAATTGGCTGGGGGCCCAATAGAAAAAAAAAAAAAAAGGCACTGTCCAAGTTCACTAGTCTAGAACTTGGACACTCTTTTCCTGCCCTTTAACATCAGAACTCCAGGCTCTCTGGCCTTTGGACTCTAGGACTTAACACCAGTGGTTCCTCAGCTTCTCAGGCCTTCATGCTCAGACTAAGAATTACACAGTTGGCTTCCCTGATTCCGAGGCTTTTGGATTTGGACTGAGCCACACTACCAGCATTCCAAGGTCTCCAGCTTACAGATGCCCTGTTGCAAGACTTCTGAGCCTCGTTAATCGCATCAGCCAATTTCCTCAATAAATTGCCTCTTACTATCTAATGTATCTATCTATCTATCTATCTATCTATCTATCTATCTATCTATCTATCTATCTATCTATATGTCTGTCCGTCTGTCTCTGTCTGTCTATTTATATATCTATCTATCTGTCAATTATCTCCTATTGGTTCTTTCTGGAGAACCCTGACTTACACAGTTATTTCTTTTCCTTAAAGTTTGTTTTCTTGGTTTCCAGACACTGCTTTCTCCTGGGTTTCTCCTACTTCTCACAACTCTCCTTTGTTGGCTATATTTTCTCTTCCAAGTTGTTAAATTTTGCTATTTTCCAAAGTTGGAACTTGACCATACTGTATCTGGGTTTTCTCTTATGTTCCTATGTCATTTAGATGCCATTAAATAACTCCAGATATTTCTTTGGAGCTTCAGATGTAAATATACTATCTCTATTCACTATCTAGCCTAGAATTAACTTGGTATCTCATGGTCATTTCATACACAACCTGACCCAACATTTTCACCTTACTCTGCAAACTAATCTCCCATGTGTGTTGGTAAATATATTTTGTTTTCCTTTTTCACCCCCTACATTATTTCTAGAAAAATATATTAATGAATGTTTTCCTGTCTGTCCAATTGACCAACCTAGAAATATGAGTATATTTTTCATCATTCTCTGTATTTAAATGGTAATATCCTATCAATTCTGTCCCTTGACATTTTAATTCTATCCTCTTATTCTCATGATTTCTACTTTAGTTCATGCATTCAGTATCTCTCACCAAGACTACTATTGAACTGGTTTTCTAACTTATCTCATGACCCCCAATCCTGCAATTATCTATTCATTTACTAGAGTAGTAGTTCCTAAATGCATACATCATTTTAGATTCTCTGGCATCAAATCTTTTAGTGGCTCCCAAATTCATAGATGTGGCATACAGTTGTGCAAGCTGTAGCCTGCACAATCTGAAGAGGTATAATTTCCATTGTTATTTTAGGTTTGTATATTTAGTTGCATATAAATTATTCTGAGGACTTCTTTTACTTATTGGCATAAATGTACCATATGGTTTACTATCATCCCATTGGATAAAATCTAAAATCAAACTCCAAACTTAAGTCTTTGCCTAACCTTTCTACTGATATCTTTGTTTTATTCTACCTCTATACACACAACCTATTTATTTCCTAGCCCCAATAAATTCTACTTCTACTTTCATAAACATATTATGCAGTTCCTTTCTTCTGTTTCTGAGTCATATCCTGAGAGACCTAGAATGGCCTGGCTACTCCTTTCCTCACCCCTGTCTACCTGGAAAACACCTATTTAACCTCACAAATTAGCTGAAACTTCCCTTGCTTCTGCTATTCATCTGTAGAAACCTTCTGTGGCAGAAAGGCTGTTCTGCTGCTTGTTCCTTGGACAAATTTTCTTTCTTCATACCTGAACAATTCTAATGTAATCAGCTGAAATGACTTACTCCCACATCTATTCACATTTTACTCTATCCTTAAGTCTCATGTAATAAAGCCTTTCCTGGTTGCCTTGTCTGAAAATCGTAATGTAAAGAACATTGTTTGGCACCTTTTTCCCTTATAAATTCCTGTAGCACTAGCTACACTAATATTTTCCAGGTATCCTTTATAATCCTAGTGTTTCATAAGGTGTTTTTATGAAGGAAAAGATTAATAATCTGAAGAGTGAATAGTTAGATGTTTGGGAGCACTGAATGGTTTTTTCATGTTGGAGATTCACTATCCACATTTTTGTATATGCCCTTGATTTTCACATCCAGTAATATGAAAAACCAATTAACTAAAAACCATTCTTTTAAATGCATAGCTCAGCTCATGTGACAGTTAAAAAAAAATTACCAGGGCCCAAAAATGAAGACAAAATGACAACCAGGACTATTCTAAAGGTATTTGCCAATACTAGGGATCTAGAGCCTGGGTTTCAGTGTTCAATAAAGAATGTGAGAGAAGGCCTTGGCCTCACACAAGATAGAGGGGTTGGAATACTACCCCCTCTCAATAAAGTACTTAAAGTGCACTTCCTTCAGAAAACAGTGGGTCAGGAAAAAGAAATTTACCAGAAAAGGAAGATGGCAAAGGAAAAAATTTATAATAACAGTGAATTTAGGTTTATATTTTATATTACTTAAAATCAGATGTAGGAAAACCTAGTTCTAGAAACTAACTTAAATGTTTAAGGTTGGTATCACTCTAGGGAGCCTCAGAAAAGCAAATAAAAGTTCTGTGTGGAGTAAAGCATCCCTAAACTATCCCTGCAAAGATTGTTTTGTATTAATAGCTGCCAAAATAAGTTTTCAAAAAAAGCTACTAGTCATAGGAGGAAACAAGATTCCAGAAGCACAATCAACATTGATAACAAACAGCATAATTAGACTCCTAAAAACTTCAGATTTATAACTACTAGATATGGAGTATGTTAAAACTATGCCTAAGATGTTTTAAAAATAAAGAGAAAAAAAATAAGACTATTTAAAAATTACCAGATAACTCACAAAAACATACACATCATTGTTGCAAATGTGACAAATGCAACAGCTTGGATGAATTGAATTTATGCTGAGAAAAAAAAAAACTAGCCATACAAGGCTACCTGCAGCAAGATTTCATTTATGTAACATTTTCAAATGACAAAACTGCAGAAATAGAGAACAGATTAATGATGATGTGGCAGGCACAAGGTGTGGGGTGGGCAGAAAGGAGGGTGTAGTTATAAAAGGATCCTTACAGTGATAGACTATTCTCTATTTTGACTAGGGTAATAGATCCATGAACCTAAACATGTGATAAATTGCATAAAATTAAAGACAAATCCATACTCATATAACTGAGAAATCTGAATACTGGTGGATTATATGAATATTAATATCCTGTTTATAATAATGTATTATAATTTGCAAGATTTACTATGGGGGAAATTGGGCAAAGGGTACGTGATCTTTCTCTGTGTTATTTATTACAACTGTTTGTGAATCTATAATTGTCTCAAGTAGTAAATTGAAAAAAACCAAACAGATATAGAAACAAACAACAGCAATTCTAGAAATTAAGTATTACGGAAATTAAAATGCAAGGATAAAGAACAGATCAGATGAAGGAGAAGACTAAAGTTGTAAATTGGAAGATAGAGGTAAGTGAATTATCAAGAATCCAGCATAGAGAGACAAAGATGAATGTAAGATTAAGAGAAAATATATTATTAAAATGCCTATTATATATCTCATCTAGAAGGAACAAATAAAGAATGGGATAGGGCATTTTAGGAGATAATCTCAAAGAATTTTCAGATCTATGAAAGATACAAATTTTTAGATTCAAAAAGAATAGTGAAAACCAAGCAGGATAAATAAATGTGTTACAGTGAAATTGTTAAAAAAAAAAAAAAAAAAAAACTAAGAGAAATAGTAGGTAATTAAAAGCATAGAGACAAAAGGCATATTTTCAATGTGAAAAAGATAACAGTTTTATCAGCAAATGTCTCAACAGCAAAAATAGAAGCCAGAAAACAAGTTTTAAAATACATAAAAAATACTAAGAAAAATTAACTGTCAAACTGGTATTATACACCTATCTAAACCACGACAGAATAATGAAGGTAAAATAAGGATATTTTCAAATGCAAAACCAACAAATCTAAAAACAAACAAACAAAACCCACAGTATCTACCATCCTGGTACTCTTACTAAAAAAAACTGCTAAATGGTGAACTAGGGAATATGAACAAATATTCCAGAAGAAATTTCTGCAATGCAGGAAGGAATGGTAAAACAATAAATTGTAACAATTCACCAGAAACATTGACTGTATTAAATAGCAAAAACAACAATATCAATTATATTAATGCTAATAAATTTCGAGAAACAAAAATACAATAAAACTGAAATACTGGAAAACACTAGCATTAAGATGGGAGTGGAATGTTTGGAGTTAAAATTTTCTAAAATCCTTGTATTTGTCAGGAAGGTGGATTTACAAAATGACTCGTTTTTAAAAGGCATATATGTTAAAATTTTAAGTACAACTGCCAAATGAATGAAATAAATTGTAACACTTTCAGAATAATAAGAGGAAAATGAAATAAAAGAGTAACAGTCAATATGAAAGAGTCTGGAAATAAAGGTAGAAAAGCAGAAAATACAGGAATAGTAGAAAGCCAAAATACGATGTCAGAAATAGTCCATGCATATCATTAGACTAAAATTGCTAGTAAAACTTAACAGAGGCTGGGCTCAGTGGCTCATGCCTATAATCCCAGCACTTAGGGAGGCTGAGGCGGGTGGATCATGAGGTCAGGAGTTCGAGACCAGCCTGGCCAATATGGTGAAACCCCATCTCTGCTAAAAATACAAAAATTAGCCAGGCATGGTGGTGGCGTGCCTGTAGTCCCAGCTGCTCAGGAGACTGAGGCAGAAGAATCTTTTGAACCCAGGAGGTGGAGGCTGAAGTGAGCCAAGATCGTGCCACCAAGGCACTCCAGCCTGGGTGACAGAGCCAGACTCCTTCTCAAAAAAAAAAAAAAAAAACTTAACAAAAATGATAAGACTAGATGTAAGAACACCTACATACAATTTGAAGAAAAAATACATGAAATATTAGAACATAAAAGTATAGGGATAGAAAAAGATATAAGCATGAAACATTCACCAAAGGAAAAGACATACAAGGCAAACACTAACCAACATTAAAATAATATTAATATTAATTAAAATAACAGAAACTGCTGTTTTCTTCTTCCTTTTACTAGTAGAACTCTGAATTTGACTAGTCACCCACCTAGAGACTGGATTTCCTAGCCTGTCTTGCAGGTAGTGTGGCCGTGTTTAAGTTAGGACCAATGGAATGTGAACAAAAGTGATGAGTACAGTTTTCTGATACTCTCCTTAAAGACAAAATTGCTTATCTTGGTTTTTTCTCCCCTCATTGAATTAAGTGGAAAAGGCAACTGTGGCAGGAACGTTGTTACCTGTGTAGAGTTTGGCAATACCAATTAGTCAGGGAATAAAGCTGACTACCAACCCTAGGCTGTACATTTACCTTCAAGTTTTATATGCTAGAGAAATAAACTTTTAAGAACTTTTTTTAACTTTTTATAACTTTAACTTTTTATAACTTTTAAGAAATAAACTTTTAAACTTCTGTATTCTGGGTTTCTAAATGTTATGTTCCCTTTTCTCCACAACCTTGCCAGCATCTGTTATTTTTTGACTTTTTAATAAACAAGTCTGACTGGTGTGAGATTGGTATCTCATTGTGGTTTTTATTTGCATTTCTCTAAGGATCAGTGATGTTGATCTTTTTTCATAGAATTGTTGGCCACAGCAGGGCGCTGTGGCTCATGCCTGTAATCCCAGCACTTTGGGAGGCCTAAGCAGGCAGATCACTAGGTCAGAAGTTTGAGACCCGCCTGGCCAACACGGTGAAACCCTGTCTCTACTAGAAATACAAAAATTAGCCGGGTGTGGTGGCACACACCTGTAGTCCCAGTTACTGGGGAGGCAGGGGCAGAAGAATCTCTTGAATCCAGGAGGTAGAGGTTGCAGTGAGCCAAGATTGCGCCATTGCACTCTAGCCTGGGCGACAAAGCGAGTCTCCATCTCAAAAAAAAAAAAAAAAAAAAATTGTTGGATTGTTGGCCGTGTGTATATCTTCTTTTGAAGTGTCTTTTCATGTCCTTTGCCCACTTTTTAATGTTGGTTTTTTTTTTCCTGTAACTTTAAGTTCCTCATAGATGCTGGATATTAGGCCTTTGTCAGATGCATAATTTGTAAAAATTTTCCCCCATTCTGTAGGTTGTCTATTCACCCTGTTGATAGTTTCCTTTGGTGTGCAAAATCTCTTTAGTTTAATTAGATATCATTTGTCAATTTTTGCTTTTGTTGCAGTTTCTTTTGGTGTCGTCATCATGAAATCTTTTGCCTGTTCCTATGTCCAGAATGGTATTGCCTAGGTTTTCTTCCAGGGTCGTTGTAGTTTTATAGTTTACATTTAAGTCTTTAATCCATCTTGAGTTAATTTTTATATCTGGTATAAGGAAGGAGTCCAGTTTCAATCTTCTGTTTGTGGCTAGCCAGTTATCCCAGCACCATTTATTAAATAGAGAATCTTTTCTCCATTGCTTGTTTTTATCAGGTTTGTTGAAGATCAGATAGTTGTGTGTGGCCTTATATCTGGGTTCTCTATTCTGTTCAATTGGTCTGAGTGTCTGTTTTTGTACCAGTAATATATATTGCATGTAGCTACAACATATATATTAAATGTTTAAGAGATTTTATGATTGATACAGTAAGTACTTGTTGATAATTGCCTTATCCTGTAAGGAGATGGCACTTGAGTTGTGGAGCAGGAGTAGGTTATTTTTTTTTTTTTCTGAGAAGATTTCTCAGATGCAGTGATAATTTGAGCCAGGGAAAAAAAGCATGGGTTTTCTAAGCAGAATTTAGGCACTGAAATTAATGTACTAAACTGTATTCTCTTGGCTCACAGAAAAGCTGCTCTAATAGTCACTTAGAAACTTTTGGCTTATTCAATACATAATTCTAATAAGCTTAGTTGGCTTCTAACGAATGGTATATTACAAACTGCCAAAGGCAGATAGACAGGCAGTGATGAGAAACAACAACCAGCTGTGAGGCATAAGGCAGGAAAACCCACTAGTGGATGCATAGAAGTTAGAACCAAAAATAGGCTGGGGCTAAATATTACATAAAGGCAATGCGTCTACATGCCGTAGTAACTCTAGATAGCAAGCTGTACAATACAATAGTTAATGGTGGTTCCCAGATCATCCAGATGTTGTGTTTGGGCTCAAGTATCCAGGAAAATTCATGATGTATATTTGCAACAAACTTTATCAGTTTTTCAGAAAAGATTTGGAAATTAAAGGAAATAATTTTGTATGCAAAATTAACCTATTTGGAACAGTATGTTTCTAAATCATGTCTAGTAAGCGATGAGTTTCTGTATTTTATTTATTCATCAGACATTCTTTGAAAGGTTATTATGTGTTAGGTATAATCTTGACACTGGCCACACAAAGGCAAATCAGATACTTCTGTGTCATTCGCTAACAGGATGCCTTGCATATGGTATATAGTAATAAATACATGTATGTTAAGACAGAGAAGAAAGTGCTAATTTGGCTACTGATCTCTGCTATAACTTATATCATTTTGAAAATTACCACAATTAGAAATGGAGAGGGATAATACCGTTAGATTTAGAATTTCATTTGAGTAGCACAGTGGAGGTTTTTGGCAGTAGGTATTAAACAGATTTCAAAAAGTTAAATCCCTTTAATTTGTAATCCTAATTCTAAATTTAAAAATCTTAAGAATGACTAAAAATAAGCACAGTGGTTTTAAATGATGCTTTGTTGGCATTATGTATAATAAACAACATACTTTAATGTACAATGGCAGAAAATTTGTTAATTATGTTATAGTCATCCATCAGAATTTTAGTTTGAGAATATTAGAGGAAAAAGTTCATGCTATATATTGGTAAAGTACAAAATTGACTAGAGGAAAGTATGCAAAATATTGAATGTCTATTTTATATATTGGGATTATAGGTAATTTTTTCTTTTCCTTTTTATTCTTTATTCTTTCTTTTATTCTACTTTCTAAATTTTTAACCTTAAACACATACTGTTTTAACTGCTAAAAAAAAATCAAATGCTATTTGTAAGATAGCTTTTTTTCCATTCTGAAGTAGATTCCTTGGAAATAAACTTTTATCTTAGGAGATTATTAGGTACTATGGTGGATATCTGTGGATATTATCAATAACCAAGGCTTGAACTTTGTTTAAAGCCACAATAATATAACAAATTCACCATGAACAATTTTGTCATCCATTAAAAATGACATGTTTAATGCACGTTCTTGTCTATAAAGTTGAAGCAATTAATAAAATATATAAAATAATATTAGCAAAGCCATAGATAAGAACTCACACAAATGAAATGGTGAATTTTTATGTAAATACTTAATGTTCTCTTGTGCTCTCATGAATTTGCAGCTCCTCAGTGGGTAGTGCACTTCCACGAAGACGCTGCTGTGCATATATTACAATTGGAATGATATGTATTTTAATTGGAGTAGGATTAACTGTGAGTATTATTTTGGTGTTAGAATTCTGTCCTCTCGCCTTTATCAATAGTCAGTCTGAGGCCTGGGACAACCTTCGGGGATCCCTGAAGAGGCTGCATCCTTGGCATGCCAGGCCTAGAAGCTTCTGAATGACTATGAGCAATCAGAAACCCAATCCATGGACCTCTTTTTAATGGAACTCGCCCATCCAGGTGAAATGGTGGCTTTGGATCCCTCCAGGAGTCCTTACTGTTGGGGACTTTATCATCTATTTAGTAACAGCCTTTTTTTTTTTTTTAATTTATTGCCAGAACTAATTTTGCATAGCTATGGGGTATCTTACATTCAAAGCAACATTCCTTCAGCTACGGAGATCTGCAAAACCACTCTTCTCTTTATCCAAATCAAGCAGAGATTTATTACCAATATGAAGATGGCTTATTTTTAGAGGAGACTGGAGCTAAGCAGTTAGCATGGGGATTATACCAGAAGAGGAAGATAATCTCTTTTGCTGCCATTTCCATGCTCCTTTGTTCGTCAGTACAGCTAGTCCCTTATTATTGGCAATGTCCTACTGTGTCCCATGATAGTAAGAAGTTACATAAATTAAATTCCTTTTAAAGATAACATATCTTAGTGTGCTTTCTCGTTTACTTTATAACATTTATAGTTAATATAAGTAGCAGTATGGGCTATCAGTTTTGTCAACGGATACAACTACTCTTATAAGGAATTTGTGTATTCAGTCTGGGGGTATGTTTCATAAAAATCACATGTAAGCTGATACAAGTTCTCTAAGAAGATATTTTCTTAAAGTCTCTAATCTTTTGTTTTTATGTTGCTTTTTACTTTAGGTTGGCACCCAAGATTTTGCAAGGCGATTTCGAGCAACTTATGTTTCTTGGGCAATTGCTTATCTCCTAGGGTTGATCTGCCTTATCCGAGCTTGTTACTGGGGAGCCATAAGAGTCAGTTATCCAGAACACAGTTTTGCATAAGCTTGTTTATTTTTCAGTGATGCAGGTGAGAGTGTCTAGCAGTTCTTAGTAAGCTACTCTGGGCATCTTTAAATTATTTATCCTAATGGATTCCATTCTGGTTTATATATAATAGTTTCAAGACTTTGGGAGTCTTTTATGAACAAATGCTCATTGCACTACATTATATGCAAATTGTTTTGCTGCTAGGTTTTCATAATTGTAATAATAAAGCTTTTTCATGTTCTTTTACATCTCTTATAGATATTTTTGGATTTGTTACCAAACATTACATTTACTCTCACCCTTTCATTATTTTTAAATCAGTTATTTCATTACTTGCTGATATGTGAGTATTCCTAAGTGTTTATAAATATTTCTACAATAGTTTTACATTTATACTTACATTTTAATTAAACGGTATCAAAATTGCTTGCTTAATACCTAAGCAATATGCATTTTGCTTGAACTGCTTACTGTAACTTTAACCTAAGATTATAGTGACCTTATTCAGGAAAAGAAATTTAGTGTACCTTCAAAGACTTGACATTCTTGTCAGAGAAAAAAACATTTCTAGATACTGTATGCTTGTTTTTTGTTGTTTGTAGAAAGATACAGTATTTTGGTAGTAATTTAAAATACAAGAATGAGTATTTATTTGTCCACAGTTGGAGATGTTGGATAAATGTCTTTTCTCAAAGATCACAGGACTTTTGTCTTTCATTTTTGTCTTTTAATTTACCCGTTAGAAAAGATCTGGTCTGGATTTATGGAATTTAATGTTTATCATTACATGTTTTATAATACTTAACTATTTAATCAAAGATATATTTACATTGGGTTGTGCCCCTTTTCCTTAAATCATGGTACATTTTTCTTATTGAGGTAATTATGTACTACTTATATTTGAAGGAAGCTTATGACATTTTACAATAGCTAAAATGTTGAAATTAGAGGTAATTTTACTATTCTTCTCAAAGGTAACTGATCAGATAATTACCCAAATTATTTAAGAAACTAGATCAGAGATGAAGAACAACATAGTTTTCTAAGAATTCATTGAAATTTATGGAATCAGCTCTTGCACTGCCCATCTTTGCAGTTTTGAAAAATAAATTGCTTAATCACAAATGTTCTACAGTCTTTAAATGTAGTCAAGTTAGACAATGAGATCATCTGAGTAAACTAATTGGTGATTCCAGAGATAAAACTAACATTTTAAACTATTTATGTTACTGATTAGTATAAAAACGTACTCATCACAGAATTTGGAGCAAAATACATGTACACTTCCAAGAGTAAATGACAAATGTATAAATGTGTTAGCTCAGGATTATATGTACCTTTAAAAATACACTAATAAAGATTATTATTCAAAAATTATCTTGTTTTATTCCATTAAAAATAATGTCATTTCCGAAGTTGTCTTGAAATCTTGCTGTAAAGTTTCCATGTTTAGAAATGTAAGTAATTTTTAATATGATATTCATTTATGTTTCTGTACTATTTTCAAGGCTTTATTTTTAAAATACAGTTTTCAAATCCAATTTTAATATATTTGATGTTAGGTACAAAATCATTTTATTTCTTTTCCTAATCGTTAACTAGTTGTAACAGCATTGCATATTGAATAATCCATTCTTTGCCTCATTGATCAGAAAACTCACATTAAATTATATGCTATATCATATTCCTTCTGGAAAATAAGTTTATGAGAGCAGGAACCCTGGCAGTCTTGTTCCTAGCCTTATCCCCACTTAGAACAGTTTCTGGTGTATATGTGCTCAATATACCAGTGAATACACATGAATGAATAAATGGTTGAATGAATTGGTATTTTAAATTCTTATATACAGTTGAATATGTACTTTATATTTTGTACCAGAATGTATAGGTAAATATTTGTATTATCTTGGGTTAAGAAAAAAACGTTCCAAGTAGAACCTAAAAGAAGAAATTATATAGAAAAGGATTGATACAACCAAACAACAAAAATCCCCAAAAAACTTCTGTATTTTAAAAAGCCCATAAGCTAAACCAAAAGACAAACTGGTGAAGCTATTTTCAAAATAGTAGAAAGACTTTGTAATATCGGAAGGGACTAAAAGTATAAAAACACAATTCACAAAAGAACTACAATAGGTCATAAACTGTTTTTCAATTTTTCTTTTTTTTTTAGACAGGATCTCACTCTGCCACCCAGGCTGGAGTGCAGTGGTGTGATCCCAGCTCACTGCAGCTTCAACTTCCCTGGCTCAAGCCATCCTCCCACCTCAGCCTTCAAAGTAGCTGGGATCACAGTGTGCATCACCATGCTGGGATAATTTTTTTGTATGTTTTGTAGAGATAAGGTTTCAGTATGTTGCCCAGGCTAGTCTGGAAGTCCTAAGCTCAGGCAACACGCTCACCTTGGCCCCCTAAAGTTCTGAGATTACAGGTGTGAGCCACCACACCCAGCTCCCAGTTTTCTAATATTTGAAGAATGTAAGTTAAAACAAAGAGATACAATTTTTCACTTATGAAATTAACAAAGAAAGAGAAAGTGCAATAATACCCTTGTAATGCTGAGGATATAGGAAACATACACACAGACACACACACCCACACACACACACACCCACACACACATATTCTTTGACCTAGTAATTCTCTCTCTAAGAATTTGTCCTAAAGGTATTATCAATTTTCTGTTTACAACAGAGAGTAAAAAGAAAAAATAATCCAACAATCCAATAACATGGAATTGGTGAACTAAATTATGGCACTCTTATACAGTGAAATAGCAGGCAATCAAGAATATGATGAAAAATTTCATCCATTGAATTGGAAATGGCTTACAAATTGTGTGATACATAGAATATGATCTACATTTTAGAAAATGTATTTTATGTGTATGTATTCTAAAAAGTAAGGAAAATAAAGCAAAAATGTTAAGAGTGGTTATCTCTGGGTGATGAGAGAGAAATGATTTTTATTTTATTTACTTTTGAACTAGATTGATTGTTGGAAAGTAAATTTTACTCTTGATGAATAGATAAGAGTAGTATATGATGATTATGTCAATATTTGTTAATTTTCATTTTGATTCTTGAAGAGTTTTAAAATAAGTTTATTAAAATCCAAACCAATGTATTTCATTGATAAAACTTTAAGCTTTAAAGTCAACATATATTTAAGCTTAGTCCTATATGAGCTACCAAAAATTTTTAATTTATTAAATTCAAATTTATGAGACTTTATACTGTTTTTTGTTTTTGTTTTTTTTTTTTAAGTAGAGCATGTCTTCCAGTGCCTAGGGAATACAGAAAATAACTGGGAAGAGATTATTTGAAAGAATACATCATAGCCACAAATCAGACAAGAAAGGATGTGTTTGTGCCTGGCTGTTCAAAGTAGTAAAAATTGCCTTAGTTCTTCTTAGAAGAGAAAAATAATGGCACCATAATCAGGTGTTCTTGAAAAAGTCATTTGTTGAGTACATATATGTTATTTTAGAAGAGAAAAAGGAATCTAATAATGACATGTGCCAAGTAGAGTGCTAACCTCACAATACGTGATGTTTAAATATTCACAAGAACCTAGGAAGCAAGTACAACATTATTGTTTCTGTTTTACTAGAGGAAATTGAAGTGCTACTCCCACAGATCTGAAAAAGTAGATTCTGAGTAGGACAGGAATCTGCATTCAAAACAACCACTTCCTCATGATTCTATCGGAGACTTTTCCTGGATCACACCTTGAAAAACTCTGTACTATACAATGTTGAAAATCTTATCACATGTTTATATCCACTTTGTCTGCCATTCATATTTTCACATACAGAAAAATGCTGTGATTGTATTAAAACAATTTTTTTTCTCATTAGTTATTGGGGTACAGGTGGTATTTGGTTATATGAGTAAGTTATTTAGTGGTAATCTGTGAGATACTGATGCACCATTTCTTTTGTTTAGCTTTTGTTTAGTTTTGATACGGCTATACTTGCACTAACATGCTATGATAAACCTCTACAGCCATTTCTATGTTTATGATCTGCATAAATTGCTATGAAATCTAAGTTTTCATTTATTCAATGTATGTTTCTGGTATGCACATACATACACATGAAATAAGCAATGAAGGAAAAAGCCCTAATGTTTATTTACCCACCTTATGTATGTATGTTAACATTTAATATTCACAGTTATGATTTTACCATTGAAGAGGCTACGACAGATTCAATAATTAAAGGTTACTTAGCTTATACTCGAGGAAGCCAGCTGGAATCAGTCTGTCTGCTTCTGAAGTGCTTCTTCTTTCTACTACATAAGGTTTTATTGTTTCACTTTGTAGTGAAAAGCGTTTGATTTTTGTGCCCCCTGCTGTTCATTGTCTGTAGGTCATCTGTAGAAAGAGAATTATGAGAAAATAGTTGCCCAAAATAGTTATTTCAAAAGCACAGACTAGTTTAAAATTTTTTTAATGAATTTGACATTATATCCAACCACATTAATTGTAGAGAATTTTGATTTATGTAGCAAAATATTATTACCTGTATTTTCTTTTTTATAATTAGCATAAAATTATAGGAAGGCTGAGCAATTTTTTTTTTTTTTAAGAAAGGGTTTCACTCTGTCAGCCAAGCTGGAGTGCAGAAGCAGAATCTCAGGGCTGACTGCAGTCTCAACTTCTGGGACTCAAGATGTCCCTCCATCTTCACCTCTTGAGTAGCCGGGACTACAGGTGCACCACCATGCCCGGCTAGTTTCTTTTTTGTATTTGTAAAGATAGGGGTTCGCCATGTTGCCCAGGATGGAATGGAACTCCTGAGCTCAAGCAATCTGCCTGCCTTAGCCTCCCAAAGTGCTGGGATTAAAGGTATATGCACCCAACCAGAAGTATTTTCTATTAAATATGAGGAAATTGATATTCAATGAGCTTTAAATAACATAACTGTATTTTCTTTTTCTTGTAATAGCAATATTTATGAAAATGATTATTAGCACAGAATGCTAATAAAAACTTGTGAAGGCTTTTAATTTTAAAATTTGTTTTACATACTCAGTTACTAATTTGAATACTATGCTCTTTATATTTTGCTAAACATGCATGTGTTTGACTTGAAGTGGAGTATTAGATTAAAAGCAGAAAAATAAAGAGCCTATCTGTATTCTTTTGGGGACAGCCTCACAAAGTAAGGATCAGGTAAGGCTAAAGACTTAAGAAGTGGGTCTAGTTTATAATACAGTAAATGAGAGTCTTTGATCTAACACAGTCTTTTCAATTTTGTAACTAAGAGTTAGTTAAGGTAACTTACTAAATAGGAAGTGATCACACATATTGCTCTTATGAAGTTTTTGAATGCCTTGAGTGGCCTGTTCATATGTGTACGTAATAATGGCAGGATAAATAGAGCTATGGAAAAGTTCCCAATGTTCCAATAAATTTTTCTGAAAAACCTTGCCTCAGTATCTGATATTTCCACATCAGATATACTTTGGCTTAAGATATTGGACATTTAAATAATCTTGGAAATGCATTAAATTTTTACTAGTTATTAAGCCTCTAGCAAGAGTTTAGGAAATGTGGAGAATTCCTTAGCTTGTGTAAGGCCATGGTTTTTTTCTGCTTTCTTCCTACCTGCCTCACTCCTTCTTTTATAACTTCCCCTCTACCTACCATCTGCCATCCACAGATCTCCTTTAACTCCCTCCTCACCAATGCAGACTTCAGTACCTGGTTTTCATTCTTATCACATGCTACTGATTAAATGTCAATGTGAATGGCTTATCTAATACTGTAGTCTGGACTCACAGTTCTTTATCAAGTCTAATGACCTTTATTTTCCTTCCACTTCTTGTATTCACCTCTGTAGCGGCATGCTGGGTGGTTATACTGAGAACCACTCCATGTCTAAACCCTCACACTCAGTTATCCCACTGTCTGAAAATATACCTCTTTGAAAATATACCTCTTCTGTCTAGAATTCTCATTCTGTGAGGACTTCAGGTTTATCATTATTTCAATTTATCATCCCCTCCTTTATTTGCCAGTGAATCTCACAACCACACAGGTAAATGCCCTTATAAATTTCTGATTTTCACCTTCAACTGTCTCCTGAACCATTTCAAGTGAACATTCTCCAGAAATGCTATCTCAAAACTTCAAAGTCCTGCTGCTTTCCACAGAAGACCCCTTCCACTTAAATTGGATGATCTCTACTTCACCTAATCTTGCTTTTGTCCCTTCCTTTCACCTACAATCTAGATGCCATTCTCTTGTGCCTCCTCAGACAAATCACAGTACCTTTTTATTGTTTCCTATATCACTCTAAGTGGCCAAGTCAATAACAGGCATCACTATTTTCTTCTCATTCTCACACTCTCTGAACTGTTATAAGTTTTCCTTATTCTCTCAGCTATGTGTTCCTTCCTTTCTTCCTTTCTCTCTTTCTCTCTTATTCTTTTTGAGAAGGAGTCTCGCTCTGTTACCCAGGCTGGAGTGCAGTAGTGCTGTCTCCCATCTCAGCTCACTGCAACCTCCTCCTCCCGACTTCAATTCTCTGCCTCAGCCTCCCGAGTAGCTGGAATTATAGGTGCCCACCACCATGCCCAGCTAATTTTCATATTTTTAGTAAAGATGGGGTTTCACCGTCTTGGCCAGGCTGGTCTTGAACTCCTGACCTTGTGATCCACCTGCCTCAGCCTCCCAAAGTGCTGGGATTATAGGCATGAGCCACTGCACCCGATTGTACTTTTCTTTCTTTGTGGTCACTATCTACCTTTACTTATGGCTCTCAATAAACATTGCCTGGATTTGTAAACCTCTGAACTGATTCCTCTGCCTCTCTTCTTGTCTTGCTGATGCCTACTCTGCTTCCCAATCCATTTTTCAAATTGTCATTTAAGTAATTTTTTTCCAAATGGTCATAGCATACTATCAAACCCAAACTAAAATCCTTCAGTGTCTCTCCATATTGTTATAAAGGAGATAAAAGACACTTCATCTTTTGTTAGCCTAATATCAAGCCACTACCAGGCAGTCTCTTGTGTTTGTGTTTCTGCAGTACTAAATTACTGATGTTTTCTTGTATTGGCTGTTGCTTTATTCCTGTATATCTCTGGGCTTGTTCTTTCATCTGCAAGGAATACCCTTTTCTAAGGTAGGCAAATGGTTTATTCTTAAAAATCCTGCTCAGGCATTACCTCCCCTGCGAACCCTTTCGTGCTGCCTCTTCAACAGAATTATGCCTTTCCATGTAGTACTTCTTTTATTCCACATAAACACTTCTACTACATATACTATCTTCTATTTCATATATAGGCACTATTATTAAGCTAATGTTCTCTTCTTGCTAATTGTGCATCCACCATTCTTATCGTATTTCAGGCCACATAACAGGAGGTGAGCGGCAGGTGAGTGACTGAAGCTTTATCTGAATTTACAGCCCCATCCCATTGCTGGCATTACTGCCTGAGCTCTGCCTCCTGTCGGATCAACAGTGGCCCACAGGAGTGAGAAGCCTATTGAAAACTGCACATGTGAGGGATCTAGGTTGTGTGCTCCTTATGAGAATCTAATGCCTGATGATCTGAGGTGGAACAGTTTCATCCTGAAACCATCCCCAGCCCTTCTAGTCTTCCAAGAAACCAGCCCCTGGTGCTAAAATTATTAAAATGTTTTAACACATTTCCATAATAATTGTGAGTGTCTCTGTTGCATGTTTGTTAGTGTATCCTTCAAAAAAATGCTTTGTAAATGTTTGAGGAATAAATGAATAAAAGACGGCTATTGGCAGGAGGTTGGTAAGGAAATCATTTGGTAAACATTAGATAATGCTACCTCTTGGCAGCTTTCTGAGTTGCCAGGCTTTCAGTGGCACCACCCAGGTTAATCATAACAATTAACTTATTGAGCTGAAATTGTCTGTTTGCATATCTGCACCCTCACTAGACAGCACATACCATGAGATCAAGTAACCAGTTTGTATGTGTGTATGTGTGTGTCTAGTACTAGGTACCGTGAAAGTAGAGTTAAATAAAATATGAAAATATAAATGTAAATAAAACCTCTATTTATAAGTAGTAAGACACATTAGAAATTATTATCCTTCTAACTGGGGTTTCTATTTCTACTGTCGCTTTTTTTCAATACATTCTCCAATTCTTTATTTGAGTGACTGAGGCAGGGCAGGAATAGGAGTGGGGGTGGGGGGTGGGGAAACCAAAGTAAATACTTAGAATAAGAAAATCAATGACAACACATTACAGATTTTTATAAAGATGATAAATACCACAAATATTTTAGAAATTCAGTAAAATGATATTTTAAATAACTACCTGAACCATCGCTATGTTTTTCCTATATTTTTAGTTTTACATTTTTTATTGCCTTGTCATTTGACAGTAATTTTGTAATGTACTTTCCCTGATGAGAATGAATAATGTGCTATTATTCCCTTCAAGCAAAGTTAGTTAACATTTATTTTTTTATTATTGAAAGCTTAGAAAAGTTATTGCAGTTTCACGATTTGTTGTTGGTAATCATGTCAATTTTTAGTTCTGCTAAATTTGGGGAAACTTGTCATGAGGTTCTTATGTGAACTCTGATTTCAGGGTACTTCAATTTTTCTTAGGCAGTAACTAACCTTATATAGTCTTTAAGTTGCTAAAAGTCATTAACCTGTTTGTTGTCGAGTTCTTCTTGTAAAGGTATGAGTTCTAGATTATCTTTATAGATGCCAATATTTTATGTCACATCAGTAAGACATTTTGAAAAGTTTCAATGTGTTTATATGGTTCATTTTTTTTCCTCAATTATAAAAAAATCAGAGTCTGTCTATTCCTCTCTAATTTCTCTCTTCCTCTCAATAAATTACTAATATTGATCTGTTTTATTCTTAAAAATCCTGGCAGGATAAATAGAGCTAGTGTAAATCATTTTTGTCACACTAGTTTCTACTGACTTCAGTGATATGCAGAAAATAATTTTATTGTAAGCTGTATATAAAATTATACATGTTGCATTGTTAAGTATATTCCTGAAGAAGAAAACTTCTGTTGTGACTAGATGGATGAAAACCACATCCTGCACTTAAAATGTTCAACATCTGGTGGTTGGAATATATTGATTCCACTGTGCAGACTTCTGGTGCCTCACCCCAGGGAATACCTTCTTATCATGACTCATCTCTGACCCTGGACCCTAGTCTCTGATGCCAGGCGAGTTGTCTCAGTGGATGGTAGGAGTGTTTCTGGAAGCCATTTCTACACAGAGACAGCTAGCAATAACTCGACTATACATGGAAGTGCTTGTGAAACTTTATACCTTCCAAAATGGTAAATCCCGATAGTGCCCCACTTAAAACCGTTTAGTGTTTCCCATTTTCAGCTGTCCTTCTTGTGCCTGGGGACGTGAGGGACTGCCACCCCCACGTCCCTCAGTACAAGCACACGGGTGTCCCCAGAGGGGACACTCAAAGATAACGAAAAATGAGCAAAAGGATTGACGGTGAAGATTAAAAAGAAATAAGTTGCCTTAATTCATTTCGTTCCTGTCAGGAGTTTGTGTGAAACGCTGTATCCCCATCTGAGGTAAACCACGTCTCAAACATCTTCCTCCCTGCCAATTCTGGCACCCTCTAAATGCACCAAGAGGAAAGCAGGGCCTGCCTGCCGCTCTAACTTGGGGCAGGGGGCGCAGGAGGCGGACTCAGTCGTCAGCACGACGGCGGCCTCCCTCACAGAGGCGGCCTGCCTCACAGACGCTGCCTGGAGCCCGCCGCCAGGCCCCTCGCATGCGGCTCGCCTCGCGCCGCCGCGTCTTTGCACAAGCAGGGACACGCACTGGGGTCCCGCAGGCCGTTCACGCAGGCGCGCCCTGTCCAGGGCGAGCCTATTAGCACCTCACCTCACTCGCGGCCTCTTGCCCTCGACTAGCGGTTCCCGGCGGCGCCGCTCCAACCCCACGTGCCCAGCGCACCCGTGGAAGCGCGCGCCACCTGTTTAACGGTTCTAGCCCCGCAGGTGTGCGGCCGCTCTCGGGCTCAGCGCCCGAGGCCACGCCCCGTGCCCGCCCCGGGCCAGCCTCGCGCCAGCCTCTCGCCCCTCGGAGCCGCCTCCCGCCCCGCCCCCCGCCTCCACCACCCGGGTCAGCGAGCGGAGGAGCGGCTGCAGCCGTTCCCCGACGGGCAGCGGGGCGCTCGGCCTCCAAGTTTGGGCTGAGCGCGGCGACGCTGCCGCCCCGAAATCCTCGTGGATCTTGAGGCGGTAAGTGCCTGGGGAGGATGAGCGACACTAGGGGACGAAAGTCGAGTCCTGCGATGTGAGGAGGCGGGTGGGCGCCGTCTCCCAGGCCCAACTCCAGAAAAGTTGAGACGAAGGAGAGAAGCTCTGAGGTGGGTCAGGAAATCTCTGAGGGCCGCTTGCGTCCCCTGTGGACCCTGAAGTGGGAGTGCGAGGGGAGTGAGCGCCTTGGAAGTGGGGAAGGAAAGCGTAGGGTGCCGGGGGAGTCCGGCAGAGGGCCAAGTAGCCGAGACCACAGCCACCGCCAAAAAAGGAGCTAAGTACACGGCTCCCCCTGGCTCTGCCCCAGCACCTGGTGTCGGGTGGTGGGAGGCTTTCAAGACGATTTGCTCCCCTACACCTGGTGGCACAGGTTTTCACTGCTGGTGTTTTAGTCAAAGCTACCTAAATGACAATTACGTGACTAAAGTAATCACAGACACCTATCACCTGTACAGCTTTAGCTCATCTAAACGTTAAATTGTGTTTGTTTTGAGAAATCCCTCAAATGGACCAAAAAATTTTTTTTAATTAATTATAAAGAGAAGGCATGAAATGGAAAATATGATGGAACTCTGTTAGCTTCTAGTTTTCTGATATTTTTGTTTTAATTTTTCCTTAATACTGCAACCAGATACGTGAAACATGAAATGTCTTTCACCACTTGAGTCTTAAGTGGTTTATTTCTTACTCCCCGAAATGTCCTGTATGTTACACTTCGTCTGTCATTTTGTTAGTGTGAGCAGTTTACTTACAAGCAGCATTTGGTTTCAAGGAATCCTAACTCTGTAATGTTTTGAAGTTGGAAATTGAGATTAAATTTTATCTGGTTATCATATAGGAAATATACACAAGGTAAATGCAAATATGGTCTTTTCATCATTTCACTTCATATTATCTTGTTTCTCAACGGCGGCAGAATCATCAGCACTTTCCAAAGACGACTAGAATTTATGTTAGACTTTAAGTGTAGTACTCAGCTTCTAAAAACAGTGCATAGTATGTTTTACATGATGTGATCTGTGGTTAGTATGGCAGTATATGATGTCTGTAGCGTGAGGAAAGCACAATACTCCCTAATTTATTTAGTATTCTAAGAAAAATGGTAAATTGAGGAAATGGAAATTATTAGCATGTACCAATTTATTCTGCGTGGCTTTATAAATATTACTTTTCATTGTTAATTTTTAAATCTATATACATAGTGTTCACATGGAATAAATGGAAAGTCAGATGTTTTTCTTTTATGTACCAAATAGGCAAGTTTTGATACAAAGGTGAGAACTTTGTAGTCAAATCCTGACATCTAGCACTTTGTAGCTGTGTGGACTTGGGCATGTGTCTTATTTTTCTGAGCCTCAGGTTTCTTATCTGTAAAGTGGGGCTAATAATAATTTTCTCCCACAGTTCATATATTGCTCAAAATTAAATGAGATGACATATGTAAGGCATTTAGTATGTAGTAGGACCTTAAAAATGGCACGTTAATTAAAAAATAAGATTAATAAGATTTTGTCCAAATTGGTCAGTGTATCTGCTTATTATCCCATTGTGTTTTAGAAAATTCTAGGTTTATTGGTAATATTAGGACTGATAGGGCCTGAGGATTCATACTTAGGTGAATTTTTTAAAACAGAAAAGGAACCTAAGATATAGTTAGTATTCCCAGATGTAGAATAGCAACTGTAAATAACTGATTTACCAATATTCTATTCATACAACTTGACCTTTAAAGATGATTTGTTAAGTGTATGTGAACTTGAAAAAAAAATGATTCAGCAACCATTTCTCAGCATATATTAATAGAAAGTTTTTTGGAGACATTGGCTCAAAATATCCTTTAAAAAACATTTATGCCATGTAAGTATACATTTACATTTTAAAATTTACATTTTACAACATTATGATAGGCCCACTACTTGCTACCCAGTGTTGTAGGCAGGATTCTGTTTCTTTTGTAACTGTGCTTTGAATAGTTGATATCATAGATGCCTACTCTGCGTAGTACCAGTAGCTTCAAGGGAAATATTTAGAGTTTAAGATTGAACTTATTTTGTATAATGACTTTGTAGTGCAGTTAAGTCTATATTGTTTTTAACTAAACTGAGAATTCGGTTTTGGTTTATGGAGTCCTTCCTTAATTATAATCCCATGAATCAGTTTTACAATAATAATTACTTTATATAAACACTTAACCTTTTTTATTAATAACATGATGGTGGGATGTAGTATGCACTGTAATCCCAAACTTGTCCCCTATAATGTCAATGATTCCACGTAGGCATAGTTCACTTAAAAAAAAACATATTAAACCGAATATTGCATGACACTCTCTGTTCTGATTTCCTTAACTGATATGGATTTATATAAAGGGAGCCGTTGCTGTATCTTTCCTACTGTAAATTGAAGGGTACGTGGCAACAAAAGAGCTTTTAATTTTTATTTATTTACTTGTGTTGCAAATTCATATAATAGAGTTCTGTAATCCTCAACTCTTGAAAATCCCTAGTTTGAATACTGTGGATTTGCCTTGCTCAGCATTTGGAAAAGACTTAACAACCTACAACTAAATTTCAGCTGAGCAATGAAAAACAAGGAAGTGTGTGCCAAAGTACTCTATTCTATTGTATTCTGATTAACTAGTTTCATATGGGGAACAGGATGGAAAGTTACTACGTACTAGTATTGGGGTCTTAACTAAAATAGCTAGGATAAACATCTAATAAAGCAATGTATAGTAGGTTGCTTTTTGGTCCTTATTTTAAATATACTCTTCCACATGGAAAATACTAATAACTATTTATTTTAAGTATTTTTTCTACTTGTGCTTATAACTTTTTTTTTTTGCTTCTGGTTATATCAAGTTGTATTGCCCAACAAGTACAGAGAGCATTAGTTTTATTTAAAGGTTGTTAATTGCCATATTGAAAAACTAGTTAACAAACACATTACAAAGCTGGGTAGGTATTAACTTGGAGTACTTGCTGGTTTATCTCCAAATAGTAGCTTTTGGGGGCTTAGTTATCATTCCTAATTTTGGGAGATTGTTGATAAGTTTATAATTTTAACTTTTGAATTATGTATGTCCAAACATATTTTAAAATAGGATAAAGCATATACGGAAACTTAAAGGGTTACTAACTCTATCTTATACTTGGGGAAACAGTCACTTAGACTTATGATTTGCTTAGTATCATATGGTTACAATTATTTCTGGATAAGCAGGTACAAGAGCAACTGAAGTTTTACTTTGGCTTTGTCTTGATGGGCATCAGGCGTCCAATACAGGCATCAGATTTTAGTTGGAATGACAAGGTACTTTATGGAGTTTATTTAGTAAATCTATGTTGCAGCTATTAGAATACAAAAATAAATAAGGTCTAGTTTTTGTGGCGTCAACTAACTGATAGTCCAATCAAGTAGACATGTAATATATTTATTATTGTTTATTTTAGAAAAACTGATAAACAAAATACAGTAGGGACCAGTGGAGGAGGAATGTAAGGAAAGAGGAATTATTATAATTGATATTATTTTATTATTAGAGAACTTCATGTATACTATTTTATTTAACCTTACCTTTTGAGACATGAGGATATTTTCCAAGGAAGTGGCAAGAACTTCATATTGATCTTGACAGATAAATAGCTGTTTGGAAGAAGAGCCACAGAGATAATGAGGGAACTCTAAACAAAACACTTGAATGTCCAGATATATGGTGAAACAACATTAATATTTTGGAAGTAGCATGAACAGGAATTAAAGACTGATTTTGGGGTCAGAGCCTCTAATTTAGACCATCAAATTGAAGGCTGTTTTACCAAGTGTGGTCCAAGGGAGTTGGTGATGACTCTAAAGGAATACAGGAGTCAAAGTTATTAATTTGATTTTGGATATATTGAATTTGTGGTACCTGTGATAATATATAAATTGAAATATTATTAAACAATTAGAAAAATATAACTGGAGTTTAAAAGAGAAGTGGATGCTGAAAGCATAAATTAGTGTATATTTATCTTGTGGATAGAAAGTTGCAACCATGAGCTTAGGTGAGTTTTAACTAAGAAGACCAAAGCCAAATTTGTAAGACCCCTGCATTTAATTAAAGACAGAACAAGAGGAATCAGGTAAGGAAGTTAGAAGAGGCAATCAAATAAATAGGAAACAAACCAAAAGAACATAGCCAGGGCAACGTAGTGAGACCCCAATCTCTTATTAAAAAAAAACAGCTGGATATGGTGGTTCATGCCTATAATCCCAGCTACTTGGAAGGCTAAGGCAGGAGGATCTCTTGAGCCCAGGAGCTTGAAGTTGAAGTGAGCTATGATTGTGCCACTGCAGTCCAGTCTGGGTGACAGGGTGAGGCTCTGCCTCAAAAGAAAAAAAGAAAAGAAATATAGAGTCAGTAAAATTAAGGAAAGAAAATGTTTTAAATAGGGAATATTTAACTGTGACAAATGCTATAAAAAGAAGTCTGAGTGTTGCATATTAAATGCTTTTTTGTGTTTGTGTTTTCCACTTTAACTTATAAAATAGGTGTCTTTAAAAAACGTTGTGGTTATCTGTATATATGTAAAGCATCTTGTTTTGTCCAAAAGATAAAAATGTGTTTTTTCATCTTCAAGTATGGAACCTCAAGGTCTTTGTGACAATGGAAACCAAAAAATTAATTGGTAAACCGCTTCAACCAGCAAGACCTGTTCGTCATCTGACTTCTCCACCAGGTGAGTAATAGAATGTACAATTCTTTTTTTTTTTTTTTTTTTTGAAACAAAGAAAAAGGAAAGAAAGTGAGAGTGAAAGAAAGAAAAAAAGAATGTACGAGAGAAAGAAAGAGGAAGAGAAAGAAGGAGAGAGAATGGGATTCTTGTTCTATTGCCCAGGCTAGAATGCAGTCTAAAAATGGGTATTAAAAACCTCTTTTATGCCAATAATTGTGCTTAACAATGGAGACAGGAAGGAATAAG
>CAUYLG010031575.1:0-174253 GCA_963573385.1 Cacajao melanocephalus | reverse complement strand
CCTCCCTATTCCCCCACAACAGACCCCAGCTGTCTCATATTTCTCTATTTAAATTATCTGTGTATGTGTGGAAATCCAATAGCATTAAATAAATTTTTAAAGATTAAAAATAAGTCATTTCTTATTTTATCAACCTAATATATACTTCATTTTAACTACCTTCCTTAGTCTTTGAATGCATATATATTTGCATAGTTGCAATCACAATGTTCATTTTATTTGATAAAAAGTAAACTTTTTCACACTACTGCATATCTCTCCTATCTTCAAACTGCTAGATAATATTCTCATTATGTTGATAAATTCTTCCCAATATTTAGCTATTAATTCACTTTACAAACATTTAGTCTGTCTCAGGTATTATGATAGATTTGATAGTTACTAAGGATACAAAAATAATAATCACTATGAATTTCAAACTGGGCATTCCAGTGTACCTAACACTGAAATAACTGATTTGGCTCAGACAGGCAATTTTTTTCTTCTACATTATTTCTTTAGGGTAATTCCCACAACTGGGGTTTTGAATCAGAATATAAATACTCTTAAAACTCTCAGACATATTGGCATTTTGCTGTTCCAAAATATTTTCCAACTTAAAATGCTACTAGCAATATTTCACAGACGTAGCACAGCATCTGGTATTATAAGGAGATAGCAGCTATCATTGTTGAGTGCTTTCTATGTCCTAGACTCCTCCAAGGCTACATTTCTCTAATCACTACAACCGTGCTACACGTTAAGCACCATGGACTCCTCTCTAGAGATGGGGAAGTACTGAAGTTCAAGGAAGTTAAGAAGCTTCAAAGGTCAGAAAGCCACTGAAGAAACAGGGACTTGAAAGAAAGCTCTCTTGATTTTCAAAATGCAGGACACTAACCACATAAATTTTTTAACTACAAAGTGGGTGAGACTAAATCAATGGTGTAAGGATGTAAGAAAGAAATTCAAAAGCTCCAAGAGCCTGCTGAACAGTGTGCAGAATTGGTTGCATATATGCATATGTGATTTCATGTTTCGGGAAAGGGGTCCATAGACAGCAACCATTTCTCAGAATGGTGGGTGATCTTTAGGACTCCCATACTATCTTAAATTTTCATTTTAGTTCATCCCAAAAATTCTAGGATTTGGTTGTTCTCAAGAAACCGGACCTGTACTATTTGGTTGTTCTCAAGAAACCTGACCCTGTTGACATCCATCTGCAGCTGCTGCACAGTAAGAAACACTTTCTGTTTGACACTGCTGGCCACCAGCTCCTATTCTGAAGCCCTGGGACACAAAGCCTCAGGAGATGAAAGCAAGAATAAGGAAATGCAAGCGTTTACCTTTTCCAGACCATCGATGTCATTGGGCAGAAGCACAAACATGCTTAGATCATTGTTTTTATATGGAATCCCTAGAATTTTGGCCTGCAAGTCCTCTAGGAAAGTGAAGCTAAAGGAATGGCTCTGTGTCATCATCTGCACAGATTTACTTGTGTTCTGCAACAAATTAACAGAGCACACCGTATTAAAGGACAGAAGACCAAAGGCATCAAGGCAACCAAGTGAGCTCATCAAAATAATTAGCTCAATCTAAATAAAGCCGAATATCAGAGTCTCAGAATGAGCATTTGCTGCCTACCACTGTGCATTTGCTCAAATATGACTAGATTTTTTTTTAAGAAGGAGTCTTGCTCTGTCACCAGGCTGGAGTGCAGTAGCATGATCTCATCTCACTGCAACTTCCGCCTCCCAGGTTTAAGCAATTCTCCGGCCTCAGCCTCCCAAGTAGCTGGGACTACAGGCACACACCACCACACCCAGCTAATTGTTGTATTTTTAGTGGAGACGGGGTTTCATCATGTTGGCCAGGATGGTCTCAATCTCTTGATCTGGTGATCCGCCCACCTCGGCCTCCCAAAGTCCTGGGATTTACAAGTGTGAGCCACTGCACCCAGCCATAACTTTAGATTTTACATCCCATGTGTAAGGACATCACAAAAATGAATTAAAGACCATACCTTATTCATCCAAAATTTCTCTTCCTTGGTATTTTCTTTCTTAAACTCCCTGTCCCATTGCCCTTTAAAATAAACTGCGTTCACCAGCACCAGCTTGGTAGAGCTACTAATAGAGCCATCTGGGAGCAAGTCCTTGATTTTTTCTGCAAATGAAGAAACAAAAAAAGATTGGCCCATCTTCCAAAGAACAAGGAATATGTATGACAGATATGAGACTTGACAGATAGGGACATGACTGATCATTAAAAACCCAGCCAGGTCAGCACCTGAGGGCCTTGCTGTCAAAGGGTTCCCTGGCAGAATCAGCAGGGAGGTTCTCATTTTGCCCATCGCCTATTTATAGCACTGAATAAATTGAGGTTCACGGTTAAGAGTCCGGACTCTGGAGTCAGATGCCTCTGTTAGCATCCAGTTATGCCTCTGTTAGCATCCAGTTTTGCCTCTTATCAGCTAAGGACTCTTGGGTGAGTTATTTAGACTCTCTGTGCCTCGGTTTCCACATCTGTAAAATAGGAATAAAATCTGCCTCATAACAATCCTGCATGTTCTGCACATGTACCCCACAACCTAAAGTGCAATAAAATATATACATATAAAAAATCTGCCTCATAGAGTTGTTGAAAGGAGCAAATGATTGAACAAATTTAAAGCATTTAGAACACCATCTCATGCAAAATAAGAACTCTGTATTCACTATTATTATGCTTACAATTTGATATAGTTACCACCTAAGACTGAGGGATACTTATTATATGGGACAAGGAGTTGGTATTTTTGTCTCTGAGTTCAGCGCATCTCACAGTAAATTCTAAAAAATACTGTTCAACCAACTTTTTGAAAGATCCTATTTTTTCTACTTCTTTTATTTCCTTTCTTCAGACCAAGTATGAGGGGGAAAAATACATTCTGAATAACAAAGGTCTCTCTGATAATTGTTATAAAAATTGAATATGAAACTCTAACAGTAAAGTATCAGCTATTGCTCCCCAAGGTGAGTTTCCACGTCAACATTTCTCTGTGGATTTCTCATACGATGGGATAAGAAAGGAATAATGGAGTAAGAAACTTGTCAAATCCTCTGCTGCAGGGAGGACTGTAGGTTGTCATCATCCCTGCATGATGCTTAAGTGAAGATGAAGCCCAGGTGGCCCCAGCTGTGGGTGGGAAAGACAAGTCTTGATGGGAGAGCTGTGTGTTTCTCACTTAACACAGAAAGAGAAAAACTCAGAAAGAAAGGCTCCGATATAAAGGAAAGAATGTAAACCCAAGGCAGTCATCATCCCATTTTCAGGACCCAACCCCCTCCCAGGTGTTGTGATCCACGGCTATGTGTAAACAATTCTCCAGCAAGCGTTTCCATGCAGTTGGCTTCATGTGGTCCTCCCGCTGTCTCCCCTTGGCCTCTCCACACTTTCTGAAATTGCTCCAACATCTGCAGCGCCCTCCCTACCTCCTAGGCCCAGGCTTACCCTTCTAATCCTGCAAAACCTATCTCAGGTCCCTTCCCAAAGCTTGTTGACTGCATGGCACCCCACGCAGTGTCAAGCCCAGGGCTTCATTCACAGCAGGTTGTCAAGAAGTGCTGTTCATCTGTTTGTTTGTGCAATGAATCACCCACCCATACTCTACCATTTGTTTGGCTTTCAACCCAGGAATTAATCTTCTTTCGACTTTCATCTGCTGCATTTACAAAATCAACAGGTTCCAGAGATGCATGGTAATATTTTTCAACATAATCTAAGTATTTCTTTAGGAGGAACAAAGAAAGAATAAAAAGAAGTTAAAAAGTCAATTTATCAATTGCCAACATCACTAAATAAATTTATGTATGCATTAGGATGACTAATATGGCAAGAAAATTTTAAGGCCCTGGGCACATCACATTGAGTGCCTGCATGCACATTTTTATGCAGCTTATCTGGAGATCAGGCAAAAACCAGATTCAGATTGCCAGGACTAAAAAGAAGCTCCCTACAGTTCTGAATGTCTGTAGGTCAGTATGGAAAAGCACTGCAGTGACGTGGCCAGAGCCAAGCAGACAACTTAAGCAGCATGACTTCAGGACCCATGTAGGACTGTGCCATTTGGCCATTCCAGAACACGTAACTCGCCAATGTGGTAAGGACAGCAAAACTTACTTGAAGGAAGAGGTATGTTTGTTCTCCAAACAGCCTGTTGGTTATGTTCAGTTCATAATCATTAGTGAGTTTCCTTATTTCAGTCAAAAACTTTTGGAATTGTTGATGTATTGCTTCTGTCTTCTCAATCTTGAAAATTAAAACAAAAACTCAACAGGTTATCTGGGCAAAAGTAAGCCTAGGTTCTCCCCTATGAGGATGCGGCTGCTGGGTCTCTCCCTGAGTTTGTCAGCTTCAAGGGTGGTCCCTGTGTTTGGTGTGGCCCCTGGATATCAGGTGGCTTTTACTCAAGTCATAGGATAATGTAAGTTATGACCAATCTCAGTTCCAGGGAAAAGCCTTCTCTGCAAGCCCAATACCACAGATCTTGCTTTTATAACCAAGTTGTGATTTTTTTGGTCTCAAGCAAAAGTGCTCACTAAATGTTCAATAAGCTTGTTTTTAGCTCACCACAAAATTCTAAGCACTTAAAGAAAGTAAATAATTTCCCCAAACAATTCTTATCTACTAAAGTTTGGAAATTTTTTCCAGACAGTGAATAAGAAAAGTGACTCCTGATGGTTTGAGTCACCACATGTTGGGCTGAAGTGAGATTTATCCTTGTCTCCAGGGGAAAAAAACAAACTTTTCTGGATATTTTAAGTAGGACCCATCAGTTTTCTGACTGAAGGTTTCATATTCAATGTTACCTTACCAACATATCTAGAATGTCATTATTTCAACATATAAATACAATAAATTTTAATTATATGTTAATATAAAAATATACATATTTCATCAAAAAATAATATATTAAAATTAATATTTTGTATTCTCATACTAAGTTCTTGAAATACAATATACATTTTATTTTTTATTATTATACTTTAAGTTCTGGGGTACATGTGCAGAATGTGCAGGTTTGTTACATATGTATACACATGCCATGGTGGTTTGTGGCATCCATCACCCCATCATCTACATTAGTTATTTCTCCTAATGCTATCCTTCCCCTATCCCCCCTCCCCTTGCTACCCCTCCCCTAGCCCTCCACCCCTCGACAGGCCCTGATGTGTGATGTTCCCTTCCCTGTGTCCATGTGTTCTCATTGTTCAACACCCACTTATAAGTGAGAACATGCGGTGTTTGGTTTTCTGTTCTTGTGTCAGTTGGCTGAGAATGATGATTTCCAGCTTTATCCATGTCCCTGCACAGGACATGAACTCATCCTTTTTTATGACTGCATATTATTCCGTAGTGTATATGGCCACATTTTCTTTATCCAGTCTATCATTGATGGGCATTTGGGTTGGTTCCAAGTCTTTGCTATTGTGAACAGTGCTGCAGTAAGCATATATGTGCATGTATCTTTATAAATGAATGATTTATAATCCTTTGGGTATATACCCAGTAATGGGATTGCTGGGTCAAATGGTATTTCTCATTCTAGATCCTTAAGGAATTGCCACACTGTCTTCTACAATGGTTAAAGTAATTTACACATTCACCAACAGTGTAAAAGCGTTCCTACTTCTCCACATCCCCTCCAGCATCTGTTGTCTCCTGATTTTTTAATGATCGCCATACTAACTGGTGTGAGATGGTTGCTCAACGTGGTTTTGATTTGCATTTCTCTAATGGCCAGTGATGATGAGCTTTTTTTCATATATTTGTTGGCTGCATAAATGTCTTCTTTTGAGAAGTGTCTGTTCATACCCTTCATCCACTTTTTGATAGGGTTGTTTGTTTTTTCTTGTAAATTTGTTTAAGTTCTTTGTAGATTCTGGATATTAGCTCTTTGTCAGATGGTAGCTTGCAAAAATTTTTTTCCATTCTTTTGGTTGCTGCTTCACTCTAGTGATAGTTTCTTTTGCATGCAGAAGCTCTTTAATTAGATCCCATTTGTCTATTTTGGCTTTTGTTGCTATTGCTTTTGGTGTTTTAGTCATGAAGTCCTTGCCTATGCCTATGTCCTGAATGATTGCCTAGGTTTTCTTCTAGGGTTTTTATGGTGTTAGGTCTTATGTTTAAATCTTTAATCCACCTGGAATTAATTGTTGTATAAGGTGCAAAGAAGGCATACAGTTTCAGCTTTCTGCATATGACTAGCCAGTTTTCCCAACACCATTTGTTAAATAAGGAATATTTTCCCCATTGTTTGTTTTTGTCAGGTTTGTCAAAGATCAGATGGTTGTAGATGTGTGGCATTACTTCTGAGGCCTCTGTTCTGTTCCATTCCACTGGTCTATATCTCTGCTTTAGTACCAGTACCATGTTTTTTTGACTATTGTAGCCTTGCAGTATAGTTTGAAGTCAGGCAGCATGATGCCTCCAGCTTTTTTTTTTTTTTTTTTTTCTTAGAATTATCTTGGGTATGTGGGCTCTTTTTTGGTTCTGTATGAAATTTAAGGTGTTTGTTTTTTGGGGTTTTTTTTCCAATTCTGTGAAGAAATTCAATGGTAGCTTGATGGGGATAGAATTGAATCTATAAATTACTTTGGGCATTATGGCCATTTTCACGATATTGATTCTTCCTAACCATGAGCATGGAATGTTTATCCATCTGTTTGTGTCCTCTCTTATTTCCTTGAGCAGTGGTTTGTAGTTCTCCTTGACGATGTCCTTCACATCCCTTGTTAGTTGTATTCCTAGGCATTTTATTCTCTTTGTAGCAGTTGTGAATGGGAATTCACTCATGATTTGGCTCTCTGTTTGTCTGTTATTGGCGTATAGGAATGCTTGTGATTTTTCCACATTGATTTTGTATCCTGAGACTTTGCTGAAGTTGTTTATCAGCTTAAGGAGATTCTGGGCTAAGACAATGGGGTCTTCTAAATATCCAATCATGTTGTCTGCAAATAGAGACAATTTGACTTCCTCTTTTCCTAATTGAATACCCTTTATTTCTTTTTCTTGCCTGGTTGCCCTGGCCAGAACTTCCAATGCTGTGTTGAAAAGGAGTGGTGAGAGAGGGCATCCTTGTCTTGTATCAGTTTTCAAATGGAATGCTTCCTGTTTTTGCCCATTCAGTATGATAATAGCTGTGGGTTTGTCATAAATAGCTCTTATTATTTTGAGATATGTTCCATCAATACCTAGTTTATTGAGAGTTTTTAGCATAAAGGGATGTTGAATTTTGTTGAAGGCCTTCTCATGTTTTTTTGTCTTTGGTTCTGTTTACGTGATAGATTATTGATCTGTGTATGTTAAACCAGCCTTGCATCCCAGGAATGAAGCCAACTTGATCATAATGAATAAGTTTTTTGATGTGCTGTTGGCCAGTATTTTATTGAGGATTTTTGCATCAAAGTTCATCATGGATATTGGCCTGAAATTTTCTTTTTTAGTTGTGTCTCTGCCAAGTTTTGGTATCAGGATGATGCTGGCCTCATAAAATGAGTTAGGGAGGATTCTCTCTTTTTCTATTGCTTGGAATAATTTCAGAAGAAATGACCAGCTCCTCTTTGTACATCTGGTAGAATTCAGCTGTGAATCCATCTGGTCCTGGACTTTTTTTGGTTGGTAGGCTATTAATTGCTGCAGCAATTTCAGATCTTGTTATTGGTCTATTCAGGAATTCGACTTCTTCCTGGTTTAGTCTTGGGAATGTGTAAGTATCCAGAAATTTATGCATTTCTTCTAGATATTCTGGTTTATTTGCATAGAGGTGATTATAGTATTCTCTGATGGTAGTTTGTATTTCTGTGGGATCGCTGGTGATATCCCCTTTATCATTTTTAATTGCATCTATTTGATTCTTCTCTCTTTTCTTTCTTATTAGTCTGGCTAGTAGTCTATTTTGTTGATCTTTTTAAAAAACCAGCTCTGCCCAGTTGCTGTGTAAACTTCCCAGAAACTTTGCTAACTGAAGTGAGGTTAAAACCACCTACCTGAGCCTCAGCAATGGCGGACGCCCCTTCCCCCACCAAGCTTGAATGTCCCAGGTCAAGCTCAGACTGCAGTGCTGGCTGCAAGAATTTCAAGACGGTGGATCTTAGCTTCATGGGTGTGGGTCCCACCAAGCCAGATCACTTGGCTCCCTGGCTTCAGCCCCCTTTTTCAGGGGAATGAGGGGTTCTGTCTTGCTGGCATTCCAGACACCAAGGGGGTATGAGAAAAAAAAAAAACTGCTGTGGCTGAAACGGCCACCCAGTTTTGTGCTGGAAACCCGGAGCACTGGTATTGCATGCATCAGAGGGTGTCTCCTGGTCTGCAGGTTGTGAAAATCGTGGGAAAAGTACACTATCTGAGCCAGAGTATCAGAGTGCCATGAAAAGTCCCTAATGGCTTCCCTTGGCTAGGTGAGGGAGTTCTCTAGCCCCTTGTGCTTCCCAGGTGAAGTGATGCCCCACCCTGCTTCTGCTCGCCCCCCTTGGGCTACACCCACTGTCTAACCAGTCCCAATGGGATGAACCAGGTACTTCAATTGGAAATATGAAGATCACCTGCCTTCTGCATCACTCTCGCTGGGAGCTGCACACTGGAGCTGTTCCTATTCAGCTATATTGCCAGCAATCCTCCTATAATATGCATTTGATACCTATAGCACATCTCAATTTAAACTAAATATATTTTAAATGTTCGATAGCCACTTGAGTAGCTACCATACTGGATAACCTAAGACTAGATAAACTTTCACCCAGGCAGATTAGGAGGCTTGTATTAAAAGGGCCATTTTTGCATTGTTTGAGGAAGGAAGGAAAGAAAGAAGCCAGGCCTGCCCCATCAACAGAATAAATGAGGAAATAGCTATAAAAATGAATCAACTAGGGCTAAAAGTATCCACTTAAAATAGATGAATCTTATAAACACAATGCTAAGCCAAAAATAATCAAGTTGCAAAGAATAATGACAATAAGATATGGTATGTAATGAAATAACAAGTATGTGGAAATAATGAACACCTATTCCACAATAGTGGGACTTCCTCTGTCAGGAAAGGATGGGGGTGTGCTCAACAAAGGTATTATACATCAGCCTAAGGGGCATCAGTTGATTTGGCAATGGTTTATTTCTTACACTGAAAAGAAGGGTTAAAAGGTGTTTATTGCATTTTTCCTTATACCTTTTGTGCATAGATCTTGAGATTTTATCAGCATTTTTTAAAAGCAAGATTCAGAATACCCTGAATTTATATAATAATCAAATAGATACGTGTCAAGCCAGTCTCTGAACAAACTATTAAATGAGGAGATTGGAGTAGATGACCTCTAAGATGTATTCCAGTCCTAATATCCTTTCAGTCAGTAATTCTATTCTTCTTCACATCTCTGTGGCTCCCAGAAAAATCCTGGGGAATGGGCAAAGCTGCTAGACAGCATGTATGTGTAAGTTGTGCCTTACACAAAACTGAAATTCAGTTCCCACCCCAGTCATCTAGCCCTTCACTCAGGAGTAGGGCAGCTATCCAAAAGAATGAGCTTTTTTCTGATTTTCACAAAGGTTCTCTATGGGCTATGATGGCTGAGAAAGAACGTGCTCTGAAAACAACCACACTCCTCAATTGAGGGGACACTGCAGTGCCTATATGACCCAACTTGGTTTTGCAAACCATGAAAGGAACCCTGAGTCTCCGTAGATGCAACTGAGCCACCCAGACAACCTAGCCTTTGGGGTTGTAAAATGAGAAGCTCATTGCTGGGTGATCTGAGCTATGGTTTTATGAGGGTCTGGAATTGCACTATGACTACTGTCAGAGCAGCTGTTCCCTACCTGACAGTACTAACATCTCCTGATGCTAGTCCTGAAAACCTAATGGGCTTATTCCTTTCCCATGTTTGAGTAGACTCTCCTTTGGGCGGGGAATACTGGAACACTGGAGCTGGAAAAGACCTCAGGAGGTCACTGGGCCTGTACTAACTTTCTAATACAACATCAGCAGGAGGCTAAAAATATGAATAGAGTTTAGCAATAATATCACCTATTGCTACCACCGCCACCACTGGACACTTTACAGAGGCTGAAAGAAGATAAATAACTTGCCCAAAGTAGGATCTCTCTTAAGTGACTGAGCCAGGACTTGAACTTAAATCTGTTTAACTCCAAAACTCATCCACTCTGCTATGGGAATTTTTCAGTCCATTAGCCTTTACCAGTTCTATCACAGTTGGCATTGTTCATTACATCTAAGGTCTCATCTTAATACTAAGGGGTTATTATTATTGTATAATCCTTACAACATAATTTGTCTACAGGGATTATTATTGCTTAACAATAAATAAATATTACTTTCATGCCTTTCTCAGTCCTTTTCCCCAAAGAGCCCACATCAAAAATGCAACTCTACTGAAGTTTGTAAAACACATCTCCCCACCTCTTTTTCTTCAGCCTTTGTTCTTGAGGTCTTCGTGTCTCTTTCAGAGTGAAACACCTGGAAGAGACAGAAAATATTACTGTGGTGCTCAGAGAAGAGAAAACCTCACACAGAATCCGTCAGAGGAGAGTGGACACTTGTGAAATATATACAGGTGAATATATTTCAGTCAGGGGAGAGTAGATGATAGTGAAATACATAGAGGTATACAGGTGACATTCTCCCGTTGAAAAAATCATGAAAAGGTCTATGTTTACCTCTGATTTTCTTTCTTTTCTTTTTTTTTTTTTTTTTTTTTGAGACGGTATTTTTCCCTTTCTCGCAGGCTGGAGTGAAGTGGCATGATCTCAGCTCACTGAAACTTCTGCCCCCCAGATTCAAGCAATTCTCCTGCCTCAGCCTCCCCAGTAGCTGGGATTATAGGCGCCCACCACCACACCCAGCTAATCTCACACCTGTAATCCCAGCACTTTGGGAGGCTGAGGCAGGTGGATCACCTGAGTCAGGAGTTCGAGACCACCCTGGCCAACATGGCGAAACTCCGTCTCTACTAAAAATACCTCTGATTTTTTTCTAAGGAGCTTGCATTGGTTTATCTGTTCCTGTATTCATCTTGGATGTGTCATTTTTACTCTAGTGGGGATTATGTTACGTCTTCCATAAGTACTTTTCATGCTCTGTCTTTATTATGAGTGCAATGGCTTTGGACAAGGTCACTCAACCAGTCCCTACTCAAAGGAATTTCAAGCATCTGAGAGCAGGTGGAGAGATGGTATTTGGAAAGGGAAGAGGGCTTTCCTGATAGACCTGAAATTGCTCCCTGTCTTGATAGTTTTTGTTTCCTGGTCCACAGGTGAAGATGAGTGTATTTTTAAGACAATGCAAGATGGCTGACCAACCCCCCAAACAAACTTGTGCATAGAAAACAAGAAAGACCCCCTCAACCCACACTAACCTTCTGCAACTGGGAAGCGGTGGCTCCTTGGGTCCCTGGGAGAAGCATGCCAATGGCAGTTGAGATGCTCACAGGGGAAAAGAAGATGTTGCCATCATTTGTTTTCTTCAGCTCTTTCAAAAGATCAAACCCAAGTCGAGTGCTGATGGCACCGAATGAATCCATGATGATTTTAGCGAGATCTAGAACAGTGAGAACAACAATCAAAACTGAACGTTTGAATTGCTCTGTGTCATGGGAACCCTTCCTGCTTCTATTCTTCCTCTTGCATTGATCTGGAATATAGGGATTTCCACCCTTTTAGTGAAAGGTCACTGCTGCCTGCTTTTCACATCCTCTCTTGGCCTTCTCTTGCCAGGAGACATCAATCACTGGAATCTGCCATCATCCGAGGGTACTCAGTTCTTATTTCCCCAGAGAGCAGGATTAATGTTTTAATGGCTTTATTCTCTTGTTCTCTGTCTGAACCTGCCTGCCTCTGCCTCCCCACAGCCTCCTCTTCGTGGAAACTTCCCCACATAGACACAGCCCTTGTCCAGGCAACACCAGTTTGTCTAGATGTGGGACCCATGATAAGGCAGTGGGGGGAGGCGCAAGAATCTCCACAGGCCTCAAGTTCAAGCGGTGCTCGCCCATCCAACCTTAGCAATAATAAAGCCAAGACTTGAATCCTTATTTGATACTATTTCTCAATTGATTCAAAATTCAGCTCAGAGAGTGATAGGATTATTAAATCTCTCAAACCCCTTTCCCTAACTGCATTAAAAACTTGGCTGTGGGCTGAATTTTCCTGAAGTGGCAGCCACATATCTCATCATGGATTATTAGGTGGAGGTAAAAGGGTTTCCTTTTTTTATACTTTTCTGTATTGTTTTAGGCCTATGAGCTTGCATTACTTTTGTTATCTCACAAAAATGATTTTTAAAGAGGAGTTAATATCTGCCAAAAATAAATAGGTAGAACAGGTTTTATGTTTGCTTCATTATCAGCTACTTTATAACTAGTTAGTAAAGGCTTTAGGAGGAATCCTAAAACAAGAATAAGATTAATGCAAAGTAAAGTTTTTTAAAGCCCATATACTTTGGGGCGTTTTGCTCTCAAGGGCTCATCCCTGCTAAGGCAACCCACATCTGATGTCAAAGCTTCCACTTCAACTTCAGGTTTTCTTGCAGGGATCCTTTACAGGTTAACTCAGAAATAAAAAGAATTAATTTATGTCAAAGAAGATACATTGTCATGGCCCTGTAGGAACTGAATTAAGTAAAACTACTTCCAGAAAGTCTATGCACAATAAAAGTAATTCTTTCAAATCAACAAACATCATTGTTCTCAAAATACAGAGGTCTTAAATTGGAGCCAAAATAAGAGCTTACCTCAGGATTTGGAGAGACAGAGGTGGCTGGGCAAGGAACTAGGAAGCATATGTCAATTAGGTAGCTGAGATCCTTAATTTACAGTTCTCCAAATCTGCTTCAGCAGTGGTTTTCCACCTTGCGTGCACCTTGAAACCTCCTCAGGAACTTTTAAAAAATCTATGCCCAAGCCCCACCCCAGACCAACTGAGTCAGCATCTCTTGGGTGGAAACCAGGCATCAGAATTTTTATCACCCCAGGTGATTACAATGTACAGCCAACGCTGGGAACCAAGGGTGTATAGCCTGATGAACACATACATTAAATGCATACTTTACTTACCACAGATGGACAGAGCTGTGTCCTGACAAGTCATTCTCTGTAATAGAGTTATTTTTGCAGTCGCATTATTTAGGAGTGCCAAACACAAAGAAGAAAAATGAAAGAAAACTATCTTGCTAGAAAAGAACAAGAAAAAGGAACAAGGAAAGTTTGGGTAGGCAGCCGCACACAAGAGAACATGTGCGCACGCACACGCGCACACACACACACACACACACACACACCTATTCTTGTTCTCTGTTCCATCCATCCATTATAAAAATATCTCATTTTAATTCATTCAATAAACATTTACTAAGTCTATTATGTACCAGGGGTTGTGCCTAATGCCAATAATTCATAAACACCCAGTACCCTCACTGATGTCAGGAAAACAATACTACCCAAAAAAACTCAATAGGAAATTACATCCCCAGATTCCAGTTTTTCCTGCCAACCCTGGAGCATTTCTACCGGCCCTACCAGTTCATTAAAATAAACTGTGCTTGGATTAGTTTCAGCTTTAATCCTTTAATCTTCAGTAAAGGGTGTGGAGATTTGCCATTGTTGCTGGGCAGCAGCTCCTAGAAGGGCATCTTAGCTCTTCCTTCTGCCTAGAGGGACACCTCCCTGCATATACAGGTTCAAAGGGCATGGGTCACGTGCGTTACAGTCTCCATACTCACAACTTGCTTTTTTCAAAATATTTTTATTTCTACTCTTTAAGCAAACTCAAAACCATATTTAATTTATTTGCTTTTTAGTAGGCACGGAGAATCTTGCAAATTGAGTGAAGTTTAGAAAGAATTAACACTTAGTTAACCCTGGATGCCAATGAAATGGAAACGTTAAGGTTCTTTTAGTGACATAAAATCTCTGAGCCAGCAATAATGCTTTATGTTTTAATATCCCTATCAGTTTGTATCTTCTCATTTCTTTCTCTGTGGCCTCTAGACTTCCTGTTCGATTGCCCCGCCATTTCCACAGGCCTTCTGCTTTTTGCTAAATCTTTTTCTCTATCACCTGCTTTCATGAGGAAACCTGGTTTTTCCTGAAGACTACTACATCCTGCAGTCTTTTCTGGGAACAGCCACTCGTATCTTGGGAAAACATCAAGTCACCATCCTTATTTTCCCTCGCACTCCCACTTCTTCCAAGTCTTTCTTCCTTCAGTCGCCTTCAATGCTCCCCTTTGGAAACTTAGACCGTCATAGTGCTGCTCTTTCCATAACCCTGGCCCCTCCAGGGCTATGTACATAGTCTTCCTAACCACTCCAGCTGGTACTGCCACCCTGTACACCTTCACCATTCATGTTGCCAGTGCCTCTCATTTCTCTGAACTTCACCTTCCCTCTCTTCTTTTTTTTTTTGAGCTGGAGTCTCATTCTGTCACCCAGGCTGGAGTGTAGTGGCACAATCTCGGCTCACTGTAACCTCCGCCTCCTGGGTTCAAGCAATTCTCCTGCCTCAGCCTCCAGAGTAGCTGGAATTACGGGCATCTGCCACCATGCCCAGATAATTTTTGTATTTTTAGTAGAGATGGGGTTTCACTGTGTTGGCCAGGCTAGTCTTGAACTCCTGACCTCGTGATCCGCTGGCCTCGGCCTCCCAAAATGCTGGGATTACAAGCATAAGTCACCGCACCCTGCCACACCTTCCCTCTCTTATAGTAGCCCACTCACACAGGGAACTGCTCTCGTTTAATACTGAAGTACCTCCATCTGGTGACAGATTCTCATCCTTATTCTCTCTAAACCTAATTTTGAACTTTCACAACCTCTTATCACAGGACTCCTGTGAGGGGTTGCCTTCCCAACCTCTCATCACAGGACTCCTCCCTGTTCTATTTTGTCTCTTCTTTCTGGTATCAAAACTGCCCCAGAAGTGAAAAATACGTTGATGATTAAGAACCATTTAAAAAGTGATTTCTATGCTGACAAGTGAGGAGAAGATATCGTTATGCCCTGAAGCACAGTATTGATAGGTTCCCAACCCTGTTCCGTAATTCAGTTTTGTTCCAACCTCCGTGTGTCTGTTACTGATACTGACTTGTAATATTTTTCTTCTTCAAGCGTGTAATCTTCTAGTGGATGCTGCTGATGTTCCCACCAGATTTCCTTAACCTGCCAGCATGCCCGTTACCCAGTTGCTGCTTTGCCTTATAATTCACAGATGCCCTTTTCTTGGCTAAAGGAGAGCTACCTACCTGGAAAGCTAGGTACCACTCCATCCCCCTACCATTGCACAACTCAGGCATGACTTACTTGCATAAGGGCATTAAAAAAACAGCCCCCGGCTGGGCGCAGTGGCTTACTCCTGTAATCCCAGCACTTTGGAAGGCCAAGGCGGGTGGATCACGAGGTTAGGAGTTCAAGACCAGCCTGACCAACACAGTGAAATTCTGCCTCTACTAAAAATCTTAACTACTATGTCATACCATATACAGATTTCCATTTTAAATGGATCACAAGGCTAACTGAAACACACAAAAGCATTTACAATAATAGTAAAAATTAAAAAACTGGACAACACAAAATTTAAAAGCTTTTATTAATCAAAAAACACTATCAAAGTTGGATATATATATATAAATACCCCAAGACCTAACAGTTTCAGCCCAGAGACTTACCGGACATAAACAGTCTGTTCATGGGCACCCAGAGACATGTGCCCCCATAGCAACATTCATAATAGCCAAATACTGGAAACTCAAATGTACATTAACAGCATAACACGTAAATAATGGTATGTTCACAGTGAAATCCTACACAGCAATGATGGTTAATGAACTAAAGCTACAGGAAAAAAAAAAAAAGATACATTTCTCAAACAATATCGAACAAAAGAAGCCAAATGTAAAAGAATGCATACTATATGATTCTTTTTATATAAAGTACAAAAGCAGGCAAAGCTAAACTCCAGTTGACCCCTGAACAACACAGGGGTTACCGATGCCAACCTCCCTCACAGTTGACATTCCAGGTATAACTTTTATTTTTATAATTTTCTTATTAGAGATGGGGTCTCACTGTGTTGCCCAGGTTACATTCTGGATTTGGGCACCTGGCTTCCAGCAATCCTTCCACCTCAGCCTCCTGAGTAGCTGGGACTACATGCATACATCACCGTGCTCAGCTTGTGTGTGTGTGTGTGTATATATATATATATATATATATATAGAGTGTGTATATATATATGTATATATATATACACATATATGTGTATATATACATATAGCTTGTGTATATATATGTGTGTATATATACACACATATATATGTGTATATATATACACACAAGCTATATATATGTATATATACACATATATATGTGTATATATATGTGTATATATATATACGTATATATGTGTATATATGTATTTTATTAAAATATTATTGTAAAGGGTTTTATATATACGTATATATATACACGTATATATGTGTATATACGTATATATATACACATATATATACGTGTATATATGTATCTATATATACACATATATATACAATAAAATATTGTAAAGGGTTTTATATATATACGTATATATGTATATATACGTATATATACACATATATGTGTATATATACGTATATATATATAAAAAACCCTTTACAATAATATTTTAATAAAGCTAGTAAATGTTTGTCCTTGATTACAAGAATACATGTTCTTAATATACAAAACTTGTGGAAAACAAAGGAAGCATAAAGAGGGCAAAAAATCACCCCTAGTTTACAACCAAAGACAAAGACTACCAATATCTAATTTTCCACTCCACAAAAGCTTAACTACTGAGAGCCTGCTATTGACCAGAAAACTTACTAATAACATATAGAGTTGATTAACTCATATTTTGTATGTTATATGTATTACATACCATATTCTTACAATAAAGTAAGCTAGAGAAAATATAACATTATCAAGAAAATTAAAAGGAGAAAACATATTTACTATTCATTAAGTGGAAGTGCATCATCTATAAAGTCTATCTCCTTTACTGATGTTAAATTCTCCAGCTTTAGATCCTGAACCTTCCTCTTGCTTTAAGTTGTCATATAATGACTTTGGTTTTTCTCTGATTATATTGGAGTATATAGGTATACCTTTCTTATAGTAATTCTGTCCCCATATAAGAGCTACATTTTCAGTGTAAAATGAAAACGTGTTTCTCAAAAAGCAAAAGGTTTTCGTATCTGCTGGTGTAGCTGCAGAGCCAGTTTCACTCTGAGTAGGCTGAGGCGGAGGAGCAAGAGGAGGGGTTGACCTGGCTGTTTCAAGAGTGGCAGAGGCAGAAGAGGTGAAGAAGGTGGAATAGGAGGCAGGAGAAGCATAGACACTTGGTGCAACTTTACAGAAATACATTATCCTTTCTGACTGTTTTTTTTTTGTTTGTTTGTTTGTTTTTGCTTCTTCATTTCTCTAAAGATGTTTCCACATGGTACCAATCCTGCTTCCATAATTTGCTTTAGTTTTAGTGCCTGTGTTGTCAAAGGGTCCATGTCAAAAAGAATTTAAAAGGAATCTTGAGTAATCAGAAGCCTGCTGCCGGATCGTCTAATGTCAATTTGTTTTCCGGCACTGCTTCTTTTACGTCTTCGTTCATCGTCTGGAGCTGGTTCAGAAGCACTCATCTCCATAAAATTGTCTTCTGTTAATCCCTGTGGTGTGGAATCTATTTGCTCTTGAATTTCCCCAAGATCCATATCTTGAAATCCTTCACCCTCTACCATTTTTTTTTTTTTTTTTGGTCATAGCTACAATCTTTTTCATAGTTTCCTTGATTTGTTCTGTCGTAAATCCTTTGAAGTCATGCATGACATCTGGACGCAGTTTTCTTCGGCAGGAATTTGTTGTTTCAGGCTTGATAGCTGTTGCAGCCTTTTCTGTAACAATGATGGCATCGTCAGTGGTATAATCCTTCTAGATTTCCATGTTCTTTCTACTAAGGTTCTCTTCAATAGCGTTGGCAATCCTTTCCGTAGAGTACCTTCTGTTATGACATTTAAAGTCCTGATGGCCCCCTGATTTAGAGGCTGAATTACAGATACTGTGTTTTGGGGCAAGGAGAAAACTTCGATGACTTCAATGTTGAACTAATGGGGTTCTCGGTGACCAGAGGCATTGTTCAATAGCAAAAGAATTTTAAAAGTCAGTCTCTTTCTGACAAAGCACTTCCTGGACAAAGCATTGATGAATCAATCCAGAAAAAGGATTCTCATATTCCAGGACTTCTTTTTGCACAATCCAAAGACTGGCAGCTGGTATTTATCTTTTCCCTTCAAGGGTTGGGGGTTAGTGCTATCAATAAAGACAATTTTGATTATAAATCCAATTATATTTGTACAAAACAGTAGCATTAGCTTATCCCTTCCTGCCTTAAATCCTAATGCCTGCTTCTCTTACTTACTAATACATGTCATTTACATCCTTTTTTTCCTTCAGAATAGGGCATTTTGATCTGCTTTAAAAATGTGGCCAAGTAGATATCCTTTCTCCTCAATTATTTTCCTAATGGCATCTTGGAGTTTGTCTTCTGCCTTTTGGTCATAGGAAATGTTATCTTGACATTTTTTAAGCCTAATCTTTTTCAAAAATAATCAAACCATCCTTTACTGGCATTAAATTCTCCAGCTTTAGATCCTGCACTTTCCTCTTGCTTTAAGTTGTCATATAATGGCTTTAGTTTTTCTCTAATTATATTAGAGTCTACTATAGGTATGCCTTTCTTATAGTAATTCTGCCTCCATATAAAAGATGCATTTTCAATGTAAAATGAAAATGTGTTTTTCAAAAAGTGCAAGGTTTTTGTATCTGCTGTTGTAGCTGCAGAGACAGCTTTAAGCATTTTCTCTTCTTTTTTTGAAGTGGTCCTGATGCTGGGTTCATTTATCTCGAAACAGTGGGAAAATGCAACTGCAGACCTCAATCTACAGTAGATATCAAGCAATTCAACTTTTTCTTGTAATGTCATGACTCTTCTCTGTTTCTTGAGCACACTTTCAGCATCACTGGTGGTACTTTGTATAGGTCCCATGATGTTATTCAAGCTGTATGGTATTGCACTAAACATGATGAATAATACTCGAGAACTGTGAGAGATCACTTTTTATTGTGATACACAATTTACTGGACAGATAAACTGCTCATGCAGAGATCATTAGCATCACAGTGTGTTTCAAGTAAATACTTGAATACAGATTGAACTCACTGTAATAGCCACAGGAGTTGGCTACAAAATAATTACAGTAATTCACTATGCACTACAATTAATTTATGCAGTTGTGACTTAACACTGCATCTTTACTTGTGTTCACGTTTCTCTTAACTGCAAATAGCACCATGTATGACCATCTGTAAGTGTTTGTGTGCATAATTTTTGATACATTTTAACTTTTCATAATAGATTTGTACATATTTTATGGTAGTAAATGATAAAATAGACTAGTACCCACATATACCTTATGCATTTGTGACATACCTAATTTTTCTTAATATTTTTGCTATTTCCAGACTACACAGCAATTCGAAAAATCTGTGATTTGAAAAACCTGCAAATGTGTTCACATTGTCACAAATCTCCAAAATATTTTCCAGTATATTTATTGAGAAAATTCTGAGTGCAAGAGGATCCATGCATCTCAAACCCGTGTTGTTTGAGACTCAACTGTATAGTGCTGCAAGTTAGCATATTGGTTACATATTGAAGAAGATAAGGAAAGTAATAATTAGAAAGGGATGTAGGAGGGATTTTGGAGCAATAATAATATTCTATTTTTTTTTACTTAGGTGGTGGTTCCACAGTTGCTCACTTTGTGATAATTCATTGAGTTACATGTATACCTTTTAATATTTCCATATTTGTGTTATTAATCACAAGAAAAATAAATTTGTTCAATTTATTTCTAGATATTTTATCAGTTTGATATTCTGGTGAATATAGTCTTTGGGTTTTCCATTCATTCAGTCAGTCAGTCAGCAAATATTTCTTGAACATCTGCTCTTTTAAGGGCGTCTCTCAAGAACTGTGAAAGATCACTTTTTGATTTAGGTACTGAGGTAAAGCAATGAATAAAATGTAGATGTAAAAGGTCCATTCTCTCATTAAATTCACACTCTTTTGGGGTGATACAAATAATAAACATAAACAAAATCTCAAATAGAATTAAGTGCTATGAATTGAATAAGCCATTGCATTTATGAATAGTTACTACTGGTGTATAACAAAAAAAATTTTTGGATATCTATCAAATCTTCTGGAAGAATATTCTTCTATGATAAATTATAAGCTTATTCGCTTTGATTTTCTAGAAAGATGATCATAAAATCTCTGGATAATGGTTTGGCCGCTTTTTACCAATATTTATTCCTCCAATGGAACTATTCTTCAGCATAATGGAGGATACCCGAGTTTCAAATCTCTCTGCACATAACTCAGATCAACAAGCATAGCAGTGACTTTTTAAAGTGCACTTAACTGTATCAACAGAAGAGGGCACTCTTGCACCAAGAAAACAGAGTATGGCACCCAACTCACCTTCATAAAGTTACCTGTCCTTTTCTACACGTTTTCAAAATTTCTACATATTTCAGTATGAACAAGAAAAAGTACCTAACAAATACGTAAAATTACTATATGAAGAAAACAGTGAGAATTAAAACTTTTAGCTGATGGAGACACTACCCAAGAAATCAACCATGAGGGGGGAAAGAGCTGCCATGTAACACTACTTTGTGAACTAAATATCATTTGGAAAGAGATTATGAACATGAAGAATGTTGCAAGTCATAATTTTAAAAACTCAGACTATATATGAATAACAAAACAACCACAGAAAGAAAGTACTGTAATGAGATATATCTGCATTAAATAGAAATGCTAGAAATAACAAAATCATCTTGGAAATGGGACTAGACAACCGATTGCCTATAGGAGAAAGCACAATAAAGAACATAGAGAAGAGAAATAAAAATAGCCTAGAGAATAAAAACAAAATAAAGAAGAGTAAAAGGATAAAAGAATAAAATAAAGACAGGCAAAGAAATCTAAAACATATGTAACCATAGTCTCTGAAGTACAGAAATAACACAGTGGAGTAGAAATAATATGTAAAGCTATAATTCAAGAAAACATTTCAAAAATAAAATAAATCTTGAATCTGTATGTTGAAGCGGCCTGCAATGTACCTAGGAAAATTGAAATGATAAAGTCTAAGACATATTCTAGAAAACCAGTCTTTAACATCTGCAGAGAAAAGAAAAAAGAGAGAGGAGAGAAAGAGAATGAAAGAGAGAGAATCAAGTCAATCTAAAGTAAAGAGAGCAAGTTAACATCAGACTTCTTGAGAACAGCATACAAACCAGTGGAACAAGAAAGAGATTTCAAAGTCCAAACCAAGAATTTTATATACCAAAAAGTACTCTTTCATGAATAAAGACCATAAAGAAATTGTGTTAAACAGTCAAGAACTTAGAGAATATTGTGCTTGTTAGCCCTTCCTGAGAAACCTGTCAGAGGATCAGCTTCAGCCAGTAACCAAGAAAAAAAAAAAAAAAAGATTGAAGAAACTTTAGCAAAAGACTGATATACTGATACACAAATATGTTTTATTACAGCTCTAAGACTAAAGCAAACATGGGAATAAAGGTGGGAAAGCAATACGTAAATGCTGTATGTTTTATATGTGCTGCCAAAGTAAAAAAAATGACAAAAAAAAGTGAGAGGAAATGCTAGAAAGCAATTAAAAGGTAGAATACAAATCTGTTGATTATTACTCGGACAATAGATGGGCATCAAAAGATATTAGTTAAAAATGACAAAAGCCTAAGTTAATAAAAGAGTACCATAAGGCCATTAGGTCATAATAGAGCATAAAAATAATGTCGAAAACAGAAATGCAAACTTTCCTAAATATCACAAGGAAAAGTTAAAAAGAGGAAAAATAGTAAAATAGCAAGACAATATGATTCTAAAGTTCATATGGAAAAATAAACAAGCAAGAATAAATAGGAAAACATTGCAAAGGAAAAACAACAAAGTTTCCGCAATTAAAACCCTGACGGTACATGAATAAACTGACCAAAGGAAGAGGATTGTAAGTCCATCAACAGACCTAAGCACATACGGAAATTGAGTATATGATAAGTGTGGTAACTCAGACCTTAAAGGGAAAGATATATGTCGTTGTTGTTATTGTTGTTGTTGTTGTTGTTGTTGTTGTTGAGACAGAGTTTTACCCTTGTCACCCAGGCTGGAGTGCAATGGCACAATCTCAGCTCACTGCAACCTCTGCCTCCTGTGTTCAAGTGATTTTCCTTTCTCAACCTCCCGAGCAGCTGGGAGTACAGGCGCCTGCCACTATGCTTAGCTAATTTTTGTATTTGTAGTGAAGACGGGGTTTCACCATGTTGGCCAGGCTAGTTTCTAACTTCTGACCTCAGGAGATCCGTCTGCCTCAGTTTCCAAAAGTGCTGGGATTACAGGCGTGAGCCACTGCACACAGTCAAGATAGTTGTTTTAATAAGTACTAAAACATCTTATTATATAAGTGGTATTGGACCAACTGAATAGCCATTTGGAAAAAGATTTAAATAGTATTCATATTTATCTCATGCCAAGTAAGCTTCAATTGAATTGGAGATCTAAATTTTAAAAATGAAACTATACAAGTAATAGAAAAAAAATGGGTAAATACCTTAAAACCTGGAAGTGGGGAAAGCCTGATTTTAAAAATTTAGAAGCAATATTGATATATTCATCTTACGAAAAGTTTTTAAAGTAGATTTAATAAGCAAAGTCAAAGAGAACTGACAAAATGAGAAAAGGTTTATGCTAATTCTAATACAAAGGGTTAATCTTCCTAACACATAAAAATCTCTTAGAAATCAAGAAGAAATGCACCTACATAAATGTCAAAAAAAGAAAAAGAATGGACATAAGACAGGGAAAGATATACAAATGACTGAAATGTGATTGCATGCTCATAAACTCACTCAAAACAAGAGAAATTTATATCAAATATATACTACTATAGCATTTTTTATCTATCAGTTTGGCAGACACCCAAAAGTTTTATGACATTCTGTGGGTGTGGTTGTGAAGAAATAGGCAGATACATATTACTGCTAACAGGAGTGCTATAACCAGAGTCCTTATAACCAGAATTTAGCAATAGCTAAAAGAGTTGCATATGCAATTGTACTTCTGCTTAGCAATGCTACTCCTAGGAATTTACCCTAAAGATAAACCTCCATAAATACAAAATAGTGTATATCCCTTTCTTCTTCCTAAATTGTTGGTTAGTGTCATTATTCTTTTTATCATAACTCTAATTCTTTTTTTAAGCTTTTGTCTTTCACTTTTTAAATTTCTGCCTTTGTCTTTATTATTCTCACCTTTATTTGGGTTTGTGAAGCATGTTGTTCTCTTTTCAAACTTCCAGGAAAAAAAAAAACAATTTACACATTTTAACTATTTCCTGTTTTCTAATAAATGAAATAAAAGTTTAATTTTTTTCTCTGGGTAATTTTTTTCTACTTAAATTATTGATAACTAGAAAAGGTGTGTTAAAGTTATTTACTATTTTTGTAGATTTTTCCATTTCTTCTTTTACTTACACCTCCTAGTATTTTGGGTATGTCTTAATTAGCAGTATGAAATGGATTAGTACACTAGCTTTTTAAGTCTTTGACTACATCAGATGCCACTCAAAACAATATGAATTTAGTTTTAATTCCAGTGATGTTTACAGCATGGTGCCAGGAGCTAAAGATGCAATATATCTGCACCACATACAGCAAAATAGATCTGAGAATGGTTTCTGTTCCATGTGTACACAAACCAACCTGCCTAGATATGAAATTCTTTAATCATATATTTTCCCTCAGACCTGCACATTGTTTCACTATCTTCAGAAATTTTGTACAAAAAAAAAGTTTGATGCCCATCTGACTTTTTTTTATCCTTTATACTCTATAATTACTTCTTTTTTTGCCCAGATGCTGATAGGATTACTTTCTCAATCTTTTAAAGTTTTTTAGCATTTCTATTTTTGCTCTGCAGGGAGAGGAGGAATCATTCAGTATGATCCTGTGACTGTGGTTTTCTTCCATCGTGTCTTGGATTGTTGACTTTATGCCAATTAGTCTTATTTTTCCTGAGAAACTCCATAACTGTAGTTTTATTGTCTATTCTCTCTTTATATCTGCCAACTTCACTCTTATTATTTCCTATCTATTTCTAACAGGCACACTCAAAAACACCCTAACTAACTAAATTCATCACTAACTAAAGTTTCCAGTGTGTCAGTTTTGCTTCTGCGTTGACTTTAAACTCTATTTAAATTCTTCTATTGCATCTACTGCATTTTTTGGTTCCCCTAGTGGTCTGTTTTTATCTCATATAGCTTTTTCACATCTTAGAGTTTATCTTCATGGCACTGCACTTCAATTCTGTAAATTCTGTATGTTCTTAAACCCTATTATGCCCAAACGTTTTCTAAAATTTTCTTCCAATTCTTGCTATAAATCATTTTATGAAACCAGTCTCTCCTTTCTCTCTCTCTATCCTTTCTCTCTCTCTCATTTATAACATAGAGATAGATGTCTCTTCTGATATGGCATTTATTTTTTTCATACCTTATACTTTTTTTCCCCATTTGTTTAATCTTGAACATGGAATGATCTATTCAGAACCTATGTGTGTCAACAAAGGGTGTGCGAGTTTCTCAGCCCAACTGTTGTGCCCTGGATTGCTTTTTAAATCTTTTTCACCAATCTGTAGCTAAAACTTTGTTGATGCACATGAAGGAAAACATTATTTAAAGGGGAAATTTATTGTATTACAATATGAGCATTTGTAAATTAAATGTTAAGTGTATATTATACTTAATATAAATACTATGACTATATTAAGCACTAGTTAATATGCTTAATAAGTATATTAATATGCTTAATATACTTAAGTATGCACATTTGGGGATATTTCCTGTTTTTATTGGGTAAAAAAATTGGATTCTTTTATTTAAGTAAAAGGAAAATAAAATGAATTTGGGAAACTAAGAATGCAAGATGAGTGGTGTGGATGAAGAACATATTTGAAGTTGGCATTTAACTGTGGACAAAGAAATCCACTGAGACAACTACACAAGCTTCCTCGCCCTGTTGCTCCAATTGGACCTCCACCTCAGGTTAATGATATGGTAATTTTTTAAAATACCAGCATGCAAAAGCAGTAAACACCAATTAGAAATGAAGCAACACATGTTCTGGCTTGTCCCAGCTCAAGGAAAAAACCACAGAAGAGTTTGAGGAGTATGCACTAGACAACGTATGAAGTTATATGGAGGATTTAAACTGAAATGCAATTGAACATACAGATTCTGTGAACTAGAAAGTATCATGGAGCCTGCTGAGTACTATACATCCATGGTTCTCTTACTAGAATATTTACAGTCAGCAGAAGTGAAACAATTGTTTTTGAATCTATATTACCTCATCTGTTTTACCTGTCAACATTGCTATATGGAGGAAACTTTAAACTGAGGAAGGGAAGAGCTCATTCTCTTGTTGATTTAAAATCATGCTCTGGTTGGTTTTCCAGCAATTTTATCAGTCTATTGGCTTGTATGTTCTTTCTGCCCCTGGATACCATATTGCTGGGTCAATCTTGCTTATGCAAGAAAAATGAAGAGTCAGGAACTCCCTGTTTGGACCATAATTTCCAGTGTCTAAGAGGCTTCCATCTAGTGTAGTTCTGCTGGACTCAGGTAAATCCTCTCCTCCCTGTGTGGGCTGGGTGTGGTACACTTTGAACAGACAGTGTAGATGAAATATCCAAGAACACTGCCACCAAGGCTTTTTTTGCCCTTGGCTTCACCAAAAGTCTTTTATTTGTGATAACTAAACTGCCTAGGATGGAAGGAACAAATGCCTGTCCTCACCTTCTTCCAAGTCATTATTGGGGAGCCATTCAGTCTTCAAATGTCTGCAGAAAAAAAACAAACTAATAAGAAAGACAGAGGGTGAAGGACAGCAGCAAGTACAAAGTAGAGAGATAGATGTCCAGAATTCAGGTTGGGATACAGCTTTGTGTTTCTGAACTCAGAGGAAGGCAGCAATGGGAGGAAGCAAGCAGACTGACTCACTGGTGATGGGATGCAGGTGACCTGTCAGTGATGCCTCACCACCCAGCCTCATTAACTTGTAGTCGGCAGGGACCAGGCGCAGTGGCTCACTCCTGTAAACCCAGCACTTTGGGATGCCAAGACAGGCAGATCACTTGAGGCCAGGAGTTTGAGACCAGTCTGGCCAACATGGTGAAACCCTGTCTCTACTTAAAATACAAAAATTAGCTGGTCGTGGTGGCAGGTGCCTGTAATCCCTGCTACTAAGAAGGTTGAGGCTTGAGAATCACTTGAACCCAGGAGGCAGAAGTTGAAGTGAGCCAAGACTGCACCACTGCACATCAGCCTGGGTAACAGTGCAAGACTCCATCTTAATTCCATCTTTGTGTGTGTGTGTGTGTGTGTGTGTATGTGTGTGTGTGTGTGTCTGTGTGTGTGTGTGTGTGTAACTTCCCAGCAACTTTGTTTACAAAGGCTCCATTTTAAAGAAAAAAGAAAAAGAAAAACTTGTAGTCAGCAGAAATTTCTTTTATTTTCTGATGATCAGCTGGCTATCACTCTTCGGTTTTAGCATTGTGAGTTTTCATCCTTTTTATATGCCTTCATATGTAATCATGATGGAAAGTTGTGATAAATTATTACTGGGGTAAGACGTATTTTTCCTGTAACCGAGATGAATTGTTAGTTTCATGGATTATGTATTTTTATATCTTCGGATGAAAAATTTTAAAGTTAAATTTATATCTCTAAAAAAATCAGTTGGCAACATATCATCTATATTTTAACGATTAAAAATACTTTATTCATTCAGAAGAAACTTTTTAGTAAATCAAAGGTTAGTAAAGAATGTTTACTAATTTACGTAAAGATTTAAGATTCTTAATTTTCCTCATTATTGTAAATAGATACATTCTGCCTCTCATGCTTCAAAATATGAGAAATCCCAATATAAATGAAAAAAAAATGTGTTTACCAAGTAATAGAACAAGAACAAAACAAATGCCAGACACTGCAGGCCTATATACAGGTCATGGTTTCCAGCTCGGTGTCTGACAGTGATGCCAAGTCAGACATGGAAATGGCCCCCAAAACATTAACCCCAAAATGAACCACAGGAGACATGAAGTTTTTGGATATCTGAAATAAATTTGACCCATGGGACATGCATTCTGGAAAAGGCACTGCCTCAAACTGCCTCACGTTACCAATGACAAATTGTTTTAGGTTGTAAGTGAGCTTCAACAGTAAGAAGGTTGTATGGAGAACATGAAACTTGTCCCTCAAAGCACAAAGAAATCACTGGGGCATGCGAGAAAAGGGAGAGGAGGCTAGCATGAGAGCAGGTGTGGTTCACCTGCCTTCACCCACAAAAACTGCTGCAGCCATACTGAACGACATGGTGGCAGCTGGAAGGAGGACAGCTGCAAGGCAGGCCAGGGAAACTGAGCCACAAGCAAGACCTGAAGCCCACCTCGATAGGAAAGAGACTGACTCCAAAGAGACGTGAGTCAGACATGGTGGTGGTCATGGCAGAACACTCAGCTAAGGCAAAAATTAAGAATTCAGATGGCCACGCCAGAGAACAGAGGCCCTGAGTCCATGAGTAGGAACACTCAGGGGTCAGGACTTCAGTAAACTAGAGCTTGAGATGAGGCCAATGGCCTTCTTGACAATGGTTTTAGGTTTTGTTTTGGCTTTTTGGCTTTTTTTGAGGCAAGATCTTGCTCTGTGGCCCAGGCTGGAGTGCAAATGGCACCATCTCGACTCACTGCAGCCTCTGCCTCCTGGGCTCAAGCAATCTTCCCACCTCAGCCTCCTAAGTAGCTGGGACTAGAGGTGCATGCCACCATGCCCAGCTAATTTTTGTATTTTTTGTAGAGTCAGGGTCTCAATATGTTGCCCAGGCTGGTCTTGAATTCCTGGACTTAAGTGATCCACCTGACTCGGCCTCCCAAGAAGTGCTGGGATTAGAGGTGTGAGCCACCACGCCCAGCCAACAAGTGTTTCTATGGACATCGTGCCCAGGCTTAAGCCTGATCTCACCGTGTGGCCTGGCATGAGACCTCCAGGAAGACACAAAAGTCCACGTGGCCAGAAGGCAGAGAGAGGGGAAGAGGGAGGCCAGCAGTCTACAATGGCAGCAGCACTCCTCTCCACGGCTGACAGTGCTGGGTGCATAAGAGTAACTAGCCACAGGTGGGCATTCTTGGAGCGAAGGGGAGGAGAGACAGAGGGAAGTGTTTCATGATAATGTTGGGGGACTCGATAAGAAAAACTGAGACAAATCTCCTCTATATCCACTGGCCACTTTCCTGAGTCAGTGTCAAAATCACAAGAAAAATACCATTCCCCTGCTCTATGCAAAATGAGTGCTGGTTGGGGCATGCATACATCTTTGAGCTATCAGTTAAAAACACCCAAGCCCTACCTTCTCCTAGATGAAAAGACCTCACAGGACATCTTCCATGCAGTAGCTGTCAAAGGAAGAATAGTGCATCTTGCCCAGTGATGACCACAATTATAACTACCCCAGAAACACAGCCAAGTTTCCAAACACATTCCAGTCACACATGTTCTCTTGCCAGCCATGTTAAAGTGGCTTCTGAGTTTGCCATCTCTTAGAAATGGTCGAATGACCTGAACTTTTAGGATTCCTTCAAAAGGAGGTAGGTACTGTTCTGAATTGTGCTGACCTTCAGGTCACAGAGGGTGAATTTATATTCTTGAAAGTTTAGGGTAGAGAACAATAGCCTTTCAATACTAAAGACTCAGAAGAAAATAAGCTATAGGGTGACAGAAAGATCAAGATAAGCACAGGCTGACGGCTGAAGGATGAAGGGGATGCTTTAGATATTACCAAAAACATAAGTACCCATGTTATGCCAGGGGAAGACTGCATTGATATTTTCCTCCAGCTCCAAAGTACTAGACCAGCATGCCCCTTTTATGGAGAGCAGACCCTGCCATAGAAGAGAATGGTTTGGGTTTTGTTGTGTCTAATGAAAAACAGAAAAGGGTGGTTGGCATTAAACTCCACCCAAGATGATAAGGACCTTCCAGCGACAGCAGCCCCAGTGGCTGCAGCTGCCTGAGTGCCATTTTCATCCACCTCCACAAGAGTTTTGTGGATAATTTTTGACAAGTACAAATTGGGAGTTGGAGAGATTCCAGTAAGATCAGCCCTCGTTTCATCAAAGATATCCGTAATGCCCATGTCTTGTAAAATGGAATTGAGATCATAGCTGTCTTCCAGGGTGAACTGGGGGAAGGATAGGACCACCGATTCTTCTGACATGTTTTCTGAGCTACTCCAGGCTTCTATTTTTTCATAGGTAATTTGTCTTTCAAGCTACAAAAGGAAAGAAATAATATTTAAGATCAGATTATGAGAGCACAAAGAATCCCCCAATTACTTCGGAGTGATTGAGTTCATTTCAGTGGTCAGTGACAACTTTCAAGGCCTTTCTCTAAGCCAGAGAATAGTCTGATTTCATTTGAAACTTCAAGCAAATATGATTCTTCTTTAAAAGAAGATATGGGACAACTCAGGTTCCAGCATGCTTTGCTGTTGGACAGACAAGTGTTCAAAGCCCAGCAAAGCTCAGTCTATTAATTGGGTGCTGTGGCCAAGTCATAATTTTCTGAAGTTAAATTTCTTCTTCCATAAAATAGAGATAATACAATTAAGTTCTTGCAAACATTAACAAATTCACGTATATAAAGTACTTAACACATTGATAGCATGTGGCAAATTCCGAATAATGGTTGTTATTGATGTTGTAAATACTATACCTGCTATATTGGTATTTCTCTCTCACTTTCTGTCTCTTTCTATCTCTTTACCCCCTTGGACAATATGTAGCTGAGCTTCTCCAGCCTTTATTAATTCCTACCTTGCAAGCAATCTATTCTGCTGTCACTATCTATATTTCTGTCAAGGCACATGTTCCCAAAAACAGGATTCAGCTAATGGGTCTTTAACTGAACTATAGAAAAATGGTATGAGTAAGAGGCCAGAAGTCAGGATACTCAGAGAAAAGGAAAAGCTTGAAAACTTCTCAAGTTACTTAGAACCCAGATTCCTTGGCTTGCTAAAACAGTTGCAGAGAGCCATGAGATTAAAGAAGAAACTCCAATCCCAATATTTCTGGCATTTGTTGTTTAATTCTAAACAAGTGAGGAATAAATATCTAACCTAATTCAGATTCTTATATATTATTTGATGTCTCTGACAGCTGAGGTACAGTATTTCCTTGGGATAGGGTAGAACACTGTTGCTCTCTAAAGATCTATTGTTAAATAATTTATAGAGATGTAGAAACGAAGAATTACCTCTTCCAGACCCTTCAAGTTATCTTCAGAGTGAGATGGCAGCAGGACGAACATGCTGAGCTTCCCCTTGGTATACTTCATTTCCAGGATCTGTGCCTTCAGCTCCTCTATGAAGCCAATTCTGTAGAGGCCTTTTTGCATCATCATCTTCACACTCTTCTTTTCATTCTGCAGTGGTCAAGGTAGGAAGTCACAGGAGGGCTATGGGAAGCCCCCAAATTCATATGGCCCAAGCCTTACTGAGGACAGGAGTTTCTGAAGATGAGAAGGGTCTCCAGTAGTCCTGAGCCACCCCAGGGATCCAGCCTACAAGAGTCTGCCCATTCATCCGTGGGCCTTACTTTGCCAACACTTTGTCTTTCCGTGTCTTTTTTGTTGTTGTTGTGGAGTGGGTGGGCGGGAGTGTTTGCTTGTTTTTGAGGCAGGGTCTTGCTCTGTTATCTAGGCTGGAGTGCAGTGGTGCCATTGCAGCTCACTGCAGCCTCGCTTTCCTGGGCTCAGATCATCCTCCCACTTCAGCTTCCTGGCTAGCTGGGACGACAAGCACAGACCACCATACCTGGCTAATTTTTTTATTTTTTGTAGAGACAGGCTCTCCCTATGTTGCCCAGGCTGGTCTCAAACTCCTGGTCTCAAACTCCTGGTCTCAAGTGATCCTCCCTCCTCAGCCTCCCAAAATGCTGGGATTACATGTGTGAGCCACCATGCCTGGCCCTTTTCATGGTTTTAATCATTTCTTCAGCTCCCAAGATGATGATTGGTAGACTTACTATCGAAGCATCTCCACTGCTAAGTCAGCAGAAACACGGCCTGCCAACTGTCCCCCTGCAGGGCCTGTCCCAGCCCAGCCTGCTGGTCTCACACCACCCCATGCCGTCTGGCCTGGATGATGCTGCCACACAGCGCCAAGGGGAGCCATAGTTAAGGGAGAATCATCTCCACATTAAATAACAACACTTGCTCCTTCAGGGGGAAGGCACAAACCCCAGGCACCTTAAATCTCACAATAACGTCAAGGTAGGGGGTGAGGGGTCATCAACCTGCAGATGGGGATATTCAGTGCTTGAGAGAAAAATGCAACTCCAATAATAAGCTAACCGGCTGACAAGTGGGTGGCTGGGACCCGATCCTGGCCGCCATTTCCTCCTATTCTAAATCTACTACCATAGAACACAGGTTTCTGGGCAAATGCTTACAGATTGAATCCTAATGCGTGAATCTGGCTAACCAACTTAGCCTTTCCATTTTATGTCTCAAATCCTAAGTGAAAATCATAATAACACCCATCTCATAATGCTCTTCAGGGGAACAAATGAAATAACAAATGGAAAAATATTCAGTACTGGAAGCACTTGGCACAAAAAATGCTCAATGAAATTCGGGTACTGGTTCTTATTGTAAATGTAAGCTGTAACTTTTTGAATATGCATATTGCAAATCATTCTTAGTGGAAATTATGAGTTGGATAGCTAGAAAACCATGAGTCCTGATACAGTACCGCATTTAGACAGAAGGGGGCATCCACTGTGTTTTCACAGTCAAAATAATTTTCCCATTTGGCCTTGAAGTAAACAGCATTCACCAGTACCAGCACAGTCTCAGCATTAATAGTGTCCTTGCTGAAGAGTTCCTTGATTTTACCTAGAAAAAAGATCCCAGAGAATATCCTGAGAATGAATTGTATCAAAAGTACTCATGTAGATAATTTTTTTTTTGAGATGGAGTTTCGCTCTTGTCTCCCAGGCTGGAGTGCAATGGTGTGATCCTGGCTCACTGCAACCTCCACCTTCCGGGTTCCAATGATTCTCCTGCTTCAGCATCCCAAGTAGCTGGGATTACAGGCACTAGCCACCACACCTGGCTAATTTTTTTTATTTTTAGTAGAGACGGTGTTTCACCATGTTGGCCAGGCTGGTCTTGAACTCCTGACCTCAGGTGATTGGCCCCCCTTGGCCTCTCAAAGTGCTGGGGTTACAGGCATGAGCCACCACACCCAGCCAGTACCATTTTTCAATGCAGCTTATGACCCTCAAGACTGGTGAGTGTCTCATTCAAGAACTAACCTAAGAAGATTAATTCATAGTCCTGGATGGACATAAGAGAGGGGGTGATGGGGCAGGGGAGAGACCCTCTCGCTCCACCCTGTAGGAGTCCAATCACAGCACTGTAACTGAAGTAATATTTTTTGATTCCCTGTATTGCTTGTGTTTGGAACTTGTCATTAGACATCTTACACTATGGTTTATCTTTGAAATTATATATTCAGTCATCAGACAATATGATAAGCTCCCTTGAGAACAAAGAACCACATCATAAACTTCCTGTCTCAAGCACTCAACATAGCATAGAATATACGCTTACATATAAACAAAAATACACATAAATGTGCTAGGCCATGACATGAAACCTATTTTATAGATACTTTCACATTCCCTTTCTCATTCCATCCCACATTAATCGTGAGAAGGAGGAATCGTTATACCCTCTTCACAGAAGAATACATTGCATCCAGGGAGAGCTGAAGTCACACAGCCAAGAAGGAGTAAGACTGGTGGGAGCAAGTCTTCAGGCCTTCCACCTTTGGGATCAGCTCTGGGGCTCCTTCCACAGCCCTAAGGCCAACTTGAAAAGCCCCAAGCTAGCAGGCAATAGCCCGTCTTCAGGGTATACCCTTTTCTAACTCAAACTACCAAAACGCCAGTTACTTGAATGCCTGCAGATGTCTTAAGAAGAAAAGATCTTCCATTTCAAGAAGAGCTCTACTTAAATCCCATAATAATAGATTAGGCTGACATCATCTACGTTTAAAAATACTCTGGAGGAGTTAACTCACTAAGGGGAAAGTACACATCCAGGCCTTAATATGAACTTTTTTAATGAATTGCTTTCCTTTTGACAGCTAAGTAGAGCCTTGAAGGATGGTCATTTTTGTGGCATGTGAAAGAAGAAAGAAACAATAATTTTGGAATTTAGAGACTTCTTCCAAGGAAAGGCCACACGGGGGTATCCCATCCCGAAGTCAGTGTGAGAAAAAGAGACAGGGAGAGAAAGTCACCAAATGGAAGAGAGGAACAGAAAGTGTCCCACTGGTACCAAAAAGAGCCTAAAATAAGTCAGCTATCATTTCCCAGTCTCCAGTCACTCAGAACTTGTGCAAATGCCTGGGGTCACGGTCTCACTCTGAAGACAGGAGATGCAGTGCACTACCCGTGCTCTCTCATGCACTCCAGACTTTTCACTGTTTTCACTGCACATGAACATCTTTGCCATCTTCACAATGGTGATCAAAAAAGGGCCTAGTCTGTGTCCAGCAGCCTGACCTGACCCTTCAGGTCACTAACTTTACGCCTGGAGGAAAGAGTTTATTCTGTTTTTTAAATTCGCACAGGGACTGGCAGAAGGGAGCATTCTCTAAGCCCCGCCTAGAAGATCAGCACCAATGAAGCTGGTCTCCTCCCTTCTTTCCCACCCAATGCCAGTAACACCAGAAACCAAAATAGCAACATTAAATAACAGCAATATCTAAGCAGTTTCACTGTTCGATGCTTTTCAGACCATGCTTTTTTGTTCTGTTTTTTTTTTTTTTTAATTTCAACTTTTATTTTAGATACAGAGAGTACATGTGCAGGTTTGCTATGTGGGTATATTGCACACAGGGAGTAGGTATAGTACCCAATAGGTAGTTTTTCAACCCATTCCTCTCTTTCCCTCCCTGCCCCCAGTAGTATCTGCAGGGTCCATTGTTCCTTCCCATATTTATGCCCATGTGTCCTCAATGTTTAGCTCCCACGTAAAAGTGAGAACACGTAATATTTGTTTTTCTGTTCCTGTGTTAATTCACAGGATTATGGCCTCCATTTCCATCCATGTTACCTCAAAGGACATGATTTCATTCTTTTTTGTGGTTGTGTAGTATTCCATGGTATGTATGTACCACATTTTCTTTACCCAATCCACCATTGACGGGCACTTAGGTTAATTCCATGTCTTTGCTATTGTGAATGGCGTAGTGACTAACATATGAGTGCATATGTATTTTTGGTAGAATGTTCTATATTTTTTTGGATATATACCAAGTAATGGGATTGCTGGGTCAAATGATAGCTTTGTTTTCACTTCTTCGAGAAATTTCCAAACCTCTTTCCACAATGGCTAATTTACATTCCCACCAATAAAGTATAAGTGTTCCCCATTTCTCTGCAGCCTTGACAGAATCTGTTGTTTTTTAACTTTTTAATAATAGTCATTCTGACTGGTGTGAGATGGTATCTCATTCTGGAAACCGTGATTTGAACACAGTCCACATATGTGAACCTCTGGCCCGCAACAGACTAGCAATCTGCAAAGTTAGGCAGACCGATTTTCTTTTAAACAGAAACTGGCACCAGCTCCCATGCTTTTGGGCTTTCTTACCTTGGGATTGACTTTCAACCCAGAAGTTAATCTCTTGTCTGGATTTTTCAGCGTTTTTTCGGAAATCAACACTTTCAATCGTCGTGTGGTAAAATTGAATCACACTATCTAAGTATTCCTGTTCAATTGGAATAAAAGGGAAACGGTGCAATAAAATCAGGCAATGATGCTTGTAGTTAGGAGTGAGGCTTTCCTGAGAAGCCTCCCGAGAAGGATGAGCCTGGTTATTTCACATTTCAGGGACAGGCCTAACAGTGTCTATCCATCCCCAGTCTTAAACTAGCCAGAGACATTTCAGTTTTCATAGTGACAAACGAGGATATCAAACATTATTCATGAACAGTCTATAGTTACAATGGGACAAGCCTTTCCTACTGGATATCCTTTTATTTGAACAACCCATCTGTGGAGCCATCACAAGGTAAATATCAGGTAACATGAGAGACTTGGCTGGAAAATGCTTCTGTTTATAAGAATTCACCCCCGGCTTAATGGTTGCAGAGTTTCTGTTTGGAGTGATGAAAAAAAAGATTTCAGAAATAGATAGGGTGATGGTTATGCAACATTGTGAATGTAATTAATGCCACTGAAATGTACACATAAACATGGTTAAAATGGTAAATTTTATATGTATTTTACCATAATTTTAAAAGGTCGGTAACATAATATAGCAAACTCATTGGTTTATGTACTTTTAATAGGTAAATTGTTTAATATGTGAATGTATATCTCATTAAAAAGCTAGTTTTTAAAAACCCAGTATGAAAAGTCTTATTTTCATTGCAAGGGAACACACTTATTTTGGCCAAAGGAAGCCACCCGACCCCTGGCTAGTCCCACACTAACCAGCCATATCACGTTTTTGCCATTGGTCACATCCCCCACATTTATTGTTTAGCACATGGCTCCTTCTAGTGATTCAAGAGGAAACTGAAGCCCAGATGGAGACACAGCTTGCTCCAGGTGCAAAGCTGTTTAGCCACAGAGACAAGTCCTGTGCCTTTCAGCTTCAAATGCCAAAATGCCGTCTTCTCTTGCTACCCGACTCTCAAAAGAGCACAGTGGACACAATTGCATTGTGGGGGTAGCCTGATCCTGGCACAAAAGGAGATTCTAGAGAAACGTATTGGGGGCAACCCAACAGATAAGAGAGAGAGATGTGCAGCAACCAGGCACCTTGACTGGGAAGACAGTCAAGAGAGGATGCTATTACCAAGCCCACACGTGCTCCGAAGGCTCCATTACTCACACAACCCTCTTCCACCCCCTCTATTCCACTCACAATGGGCCTCGTAAATTGCTCATGTTGAACACTGGGAAGAAGAGAACAAAAGTGTGGGACTGAAAGAGGGAGGTCCTGGACACCTCACCAGTTCACAGCGCATCATCCTGTCAAAAAGGTTTGTGTTCTAAATGGCAGGTTGAGTAACGCAGCTACTCCCTGATTTTTAAATTGTGTGCTACAGGGTAGCTTTAGTCACCATTTATGTGCAACTCACCTGACAGATTGGGAATTCCTGCTCTCCATAAAGCCTGTTGGCAATACTCAGGGTGTAATCAGTCTTGATCCTATCTAATTTGGAGAGAAGCTGCCCAAAGTAGCAGCTGAGCAGTCCGCTCTCATTGTTTAAGGACTCATCCTAAGGAAAGAAGAAACAAAATGTGACTTTCACTGCATCTATCGGAAGAGCTAAACACCATTAATGGATGGGTGTTTTGTACAGAAGCAAGATAGAGCTCCTCAGTGAGATGTCAGTTGTCTGTGCTACCATGCACGGGTAGTGAGCTGGGAAGAACACAGGAATGGAGGGCAAGAAGTGGTCCCAGTGGAAGCTTATGGCTCCCACATCTATAACAAGATCATCCAGGAAAAATATCTCTTGGGAACTCAGCAACACTCACTATATTTCATACTGACATACCCTGATTTTTTCTTTCTTTCTTTCTTTTTTTTTTTTTTTTTTTGTTGAGATGGAGTCTTGCTCTATCGCCTAGGCTGGAATACAGTGGCATAATCTCAGCTTACTGCAACCTCTGCCTCCAGGGTTCAAGCCATTCTCCTGCCTCAGTCTCCCAAGTAGCTGGGACCACAGGCATGCACCACCACGCCCAGCTAATTTTTATATTTTTAGTAGGGACGGGGTTTCATCATGTTGGCCAGGATGGTCTCAATCACCTGACCTCGTGATCCGCCTGCCTCGGCCTCCCAAAGTGCTAGGATTACAAGCATGAGCCACTGTGCCTGTCCTCTGATTTTATTTACATTTAAAAAGATGAAAGAGGCCAGGCACAGTGGCTCATGCCTGTAATCTTAGCTACTCTGGAGGCTGAAGCAGGAGAATTGCTTAAACCCAGGAAGCAGAGGTTGCAGTGAGCCAAGATTGCGCCATTGCACTCCAGCCTGGGCAACAGAGTGAGACTTCGTCTCAGGGGAAAAAAAAAAAAAAAAAGACAATCATCTCTCCACCCTCCTCTTAAACTTTCTAAGGTAGGGGGACATACACCCTGGAGAATATCTTTCCTCCTACTGGGATGAGGCAGCCAATAAAAGTTTTGTCTGTCACTACAGATTTCAGCACTAAATGGAACAAGCAGAGGTGGCGGGAGACAGTAAGAATTCCACAGATGACCCTACCCCATACCTCTTTCATTTTCCACCATGCTCTGTGTTGGGGCCCTGTGGCCTATAGAAGCAGATGAGTGACAAGGTAATGATCTAGATTTCTTTATCATAAGCAGAAGATACCAAATCCTACTCTTTAGGAAATTAGCTCATAGCCAAGGACATCTGGGATGCATACTCAGAAAGGAATCACAGATCACATGGGGTTATTGCTGTTGACGGTATCCAGAACCTAATGTTTGGGGATAAGCAACTATCACCAAATAAATATCCTACAGCCACAATAAGCAGTTTGTAAATAAGAAGGGCAAGAGTTTACAGTGGCGGCTCACCTGCTGATCCAGAGGTTCTGTCATTTTTTTCTGCCCCTCCAAAGAGCTGTCAGCCAGCACTTTTTGTTTGTTGCTTTTCAGACAGAGGTCAGGTTCTTTGCTTTCATTCTGGGAAAACTCGTTGAAGTGTAATACCTGCGTGATAATGGGATGGGGTCTTTCAGACAATATGAACAGAGGGAAGCCTGAATAACTTCAGAAACATTTTCATAATGAGACAGTAACAATGATTACATAGTCAAGCAAAACAATCAACAACAGTTTAAAGGAAACTGGGTGCTTCTGTCTTTGGGTTGGGAGGTGAAGTGGAGATGAAAAACCAACTGCTACCCTGGGAGAGCATTTATGAATAAATACAACCAAACTAAAAGAATATAGAGGTATCCACAAGCTAAATGTAGCTACGGAGCATTTCATAGACAATCAATCTGAATTGACTGTAAGTGCAAAATACACACCAGATCTTGAAGACAGTAGGAAAAATAAAAAATAAAAGAGCTCACTAAAATTTTTATATGATTATATGTGGATATGATGTTTTGCATATACTAGGTTAAATAAAATTTATTATTAAAATTAGTCTCATCTGTTTCTTTTTACTTTTGTAATGCAGCTATTAAAAATTTTTAAATGACTATATGGTTCTCATTACATTTGTGTTGGATAGTGCTGATCTAGAGTTTCACATGAATCAAGGGAGTGAGAACAGCAAAAGGCAAGCTATCTAGAGCCTGGTAGAAAGGTAGGAGGCAGGTGTCACATCCTGCACTGCTCAGACCCAGTTGGTCAGCAGGTGCCCTCAAGTGCCTGAGAAAGAACATATGAATTCTGCCCTGCAAGATGTAAACCATACTCTAAAGCTAAGTTTTGATAATGGAATAAGAAAATAACATACTGCACATGTACTCTAGAACTTAAAATATAATAAAAAATAAATAAATAAAATTTGGGGGAAAAAAAGAAAATAATACACCAAATCTAAGTAGATGAATAAAGCAGAATGACCCCAGAACCACATTCTGCCTTAATCCATAAATTCTACTGCTCCATATTCAGGTAAAAGCCTGATTTGTACATAATCCCTATGCTATGTGCTACATCCAAGGAAGCATAAGGCCAACCTCGGGAACTTGTAGTTTATCTGGTGACTTGTACTATAAGCTTCATTTATTTTTTCTAGAAATGTTTATTAGATGCCTACTGTAAGCCAGGTGCTATTCTAGGACAAAGATACCTGCCCTCTAGGGCATACTCAGAAAGGAATCACAGATCACATGAGGTTATTGCTATTGATGGTATCCAGAACCTAACTTTTGGGGATAAGCAACTGTCACCAAATATCCTTGGTGGAGGAGGCATGCAAAAATCAAGACACATAGTAATTAATTACTGTATGCTGTATGTTAGATAGTGAGAAACGCTACATGAAAAAAATATCAAGGATCCCTTATAGGTGAGAGGTCAGGATGCAGCACTAGATTGGGAAGTCAAAGTAGACCCCATAGAGGAGATAAACACTGATCAAAGTCTTGAAGAAGAAAGTGAGCTAAGGTCAGTTACCAGGGGAAAGAGCCATCAGGCAAAGGGACCCAGAGCAAAGGCCCCAAGATAGGATGAGCATGGATTACCCAAGGAAGCCAGTAGGCCAGTGTCACACCAAGGAAGCCAGGAAGCACAGTGAGGAGGGATAAGAGTGAGAGATGGAGTCATGGGGCTTATCTGGGATTCAGCTCCCAAGATCCTTGTGGGCCATTGTAAGGACTTGAACTTCTATCATAAGTGAAATGAGAAATCCAGGTTTTTGAACAGATGGAAAACAGAATCTGACTCAGGTTTTAAAAAGGTCTCTTGGGCTGCTGTGCTAAGAACAGACTGCCAGTGAGAGCAGGAAATGTCAACAGGAGGTTGTTCCACTCTCCGGGTGAGAAAAGATGGTGGTGGTTCAGACCTCAGGGAGATTAGGAGAAGTGCCTGGTTTATGGATATATTTCAAAAGAAAAGACAACAGAATTTTCTGACAAAGGTGGTGTAGAGTGAAAGAAAGAGTCCAGGAGGACACCAAGCCCTCTAGCCACTGGATACATATATGGTGCTTAACAAATATTTATTTAATGAAATGAGTGAGAGAGAAGACATATACACAAACTAAAAATTGCTAGCAATATTGGTATTAGTAATCACAGAGTAAAAGAGTGACAGACAAGCATATGGAGATAGAGATAGAGATAAATGAGAAAAGCTTCCAGAAGTGAGGTTGGGGAGCACCCTAAAGAAGGTAGAACTTCAAGTGAGCCTTTAAGAATGGTAGGATCAAAGAGGATCTAAGTGGGATTAGCGTCTGACTTTTGAGTATGGACCCAGAGTTTAGGACCCTGTGTAGCACCCTAGTGGATACGTACCTCATCAATCTGATGTGCACTGTCATTTCTAGCCCCCAGGCGGACCATACCAAGGGCAGACGAGAGGCTCAGGGGAGAGAAAAATACGTTTTTATGACGATCACCTTTGCTTATCTCTTGGAAAAGATCAAAGCAAAACTTGGTGTTTGCTGCAACAAGAGAGTCCATTGTAAAACTTAAAACAATCTAAAACCAAAAAAAAAAAGAAGAAAGAAAATGGTGATTGAAAGAAAATAAGTGAACAAATAATTCTTGTTTTACATACCTGAAATACAGTCATGTAATTATTCAGTATGCTATTAAGAACTGGAAAACTAAAGTCATTATCATCCCTGTATATAAATATTGGTGTTGATATTGATACTGATATTGATAGACAGAATCTATTTTCATTTAGTAGTGTGAATTTGTTTTCTGGGGCTGCCATAAGAAATTATCACAGACTGAGTAGTTTAAACAGCAGGAGTTTATTTTCCCACAATTCTGGGAGACAGACCTCCAAAATCAAGATATTGACAGATTTGGTTCATTTCGAGACTCTCAGGGAAAATCTGTTTCGAGCCTCTCTCTCAGCTTCTGGTGGTTGCCAGCAAGCTTTGATGTTCCTTGACTTGCAGACAAATCACTCAAGTCTCTGCCTCGATCTTCACATTCTTGTCTTTATCTTCCATGTGTGTATGCGAGTTTCCCTCTTCTTTTAAAGACAGCAGTCATTGACTTAGGGCCCAACCTAAGCCAGTACAACCTCTCCTAATTTGATTAATCTCCAAAGACTCTATTTCCAAACCAGGTCATATTCACAGGTAGAGTGATTTGGACTTAAACTATATTTTTAGGAGACACGATCCTACCCACTTTGTGGTGGAACTGCCTGTATTCAGGTAAAATGGATCCAAAGGCTAACACTCTTTATGCTCAAGTTAGCAGCCAAGCAAACATTATCCCATCTCATTCTTCTCCACAGATTGCAACTGGTTCTGCTTACATCTTTTGCCGGTACTCTCCCTTCGTTGCTCTATGACTGAGGTTATGCCCAGCAAATTCCGATGGGTCATGTCCCTTGTTAACATTCTCACCCCCGTTTGACTCATCCCACATGCAAACTACAGAACTTGAGGCACTTTGGTCAGTCATTCGTATTGTTCAAGAGATAGTAAATCTTGAATGATGCCGGGGTTTTTGATGTCATCAAGTGTACTAGTCCATTTTCATGCTAAATAAAGGAATACCAGAGACTGGGCAATTAATAAAGAAAAGAGTTTTAATTGACTCACAGTTCCACATGGCTAGGAAGATCTCAGGAAACTTACACTTGTGGCAGAAGGAGATGAAGCAAGAAGTACTTTCTTCACCAGACAGCAGGAGAGAGAGGAAGAAAAGGAGGAACTGCCAAACACTTACAAAACTATCAGATCTCGTGAGAACTCACTCACTATCATGAAAACAGCATGGGGGAAACTGCCCCCATGTTCCAATCACCTCCCACCAGGTCCTTCCCTCAACATGTAGGGATTATGGGATTACAATGTGAGAAGAGAATTGAGTGGGAACACAGAGCCAAACCATATCACCAGGTTCGGTGTCCTCTTTGACAGCATGGAACCACAGATAATATAGAACCAAGTAAGATGGTGACTTCCCTAAGAACAGGTATCTTGCCTTCCCCACCCAATCTATTCCAGAGTATCAAGAGAATATGTAGACCTCACCACTGACCTATTCCTCTCAAAGGAAATGCCTTTTCCTTTGTCTCTTTGCCTATGGATATAGTGTATTTCCAAGATAGAAATGTAAATCCTCTTATTTGTGTTTTTATCATCAGATATGGCACACCATAAGCATAAAGAAATATTGCTGCAGTGAATGGAATTGTGTACTTTGTTTTAATACTTTCCCAGTTAATATAGGCTTTTTTAGCCTATAAGACCTAATTCAAAAAGATAACATTATGTAACTTTTTAAAAAATGTATCTAATGTGTGCTAAGTATATTCCATATGTTACCTTTAATCCTACAACTCTGCAAGGTAAATATGATCATTTCCTCTTTTTCAGAAAAGAAAACTGCAGAATCAACTGATGATAGGTGATCAAACACATGCCTACTATAAGTGGGTATGTCTCTTCCTTATTCAGCTTATAGTCCATTTTATTCTTACATTTTCTTTCTGCCAAGTTTGTACCTGACTCACAGCTCTCATCTTGCATCTGTGAATGGGGTTTGAGACATACTTTGTATTTTCAAACTAATTTGAGGGTAATCATAGAACATCAGAGTTTTTTCAGGAGCATTCTGCCCTAATTGGTGGGTGTTTTTTGAGTAATGGATGTCCTGGATGTGTCTGGAAATTCAATAATGCCTCACATCTCAGAAAGCTACCCTTGCATATGTTGGTAAACATCTTCATGTCCAACACATTTTCTCTACACATGGCTCACATTACCCATCTAGTAACAAGTCTACCAAGAAAGAAAAGAAAAACAATAAATTAAAGATGGTCTGAGTTGGGGGGATTTCACAGGTTTTTGATTAATGATAAACTTTTGTATGAAATGTAGTCTAGTATTTTTTTAAATCTTGGTTGTATAACTTAGGTTGATGTTTGATCAAAATCTTTAGCATCAAAGGAGGAGACGCTAAAGGGCATTCTGGCCATTTGGTCATCACTATTAAAAGAAGACTAGAGCCTGACTATATTGAAGAAAAAGAAGGGATTGGATAGAAAAACCAAATGATCCCAACCTGGCTCTTCAAATGTTCCAGCTAACCCTTTGGCTTCACCCCTGCTGCCTTCTGGCATCAGAGTAGAAGGTGTTTCTTTCTGGCATGAGCACTCCCAGAACTAAATGATCGGAGTCTTGCCTGCTTTAGAAAGGACATGACTATTCATGCAGGCCAACTCCCTACTTCTCAAGATAAAAAAACTGAGGCCAGATGAGATAAAGGGACTTGCAACAATCATGCAGCTCATGCAGCTGGCCAGAAGCAAAGCAGGGCTAAGATCTCATGTCCAGGGCTGCTTCCTCCCAGATCACACAGCTTTTCATATTCCATTCTAATTCTGGTACTACACTTACTCTGTGGGCTGCAGAACACTCCAACACTCTCTCTGCCTATTTCTTCATAAAGCTTCTATAAACTTTGTGAACTGCTTTCCAGGAGTACTGTAATGCTCTCCCCGCAGCAACAATTCCCTTTTCTGAGTGTTACCTGGTTCTAAGCTTTCATTACAGTTGTGTGCAGCTTTAATGCTGCCTCATCTTCCAAGAGAGTTAAGAGAACAACAGTAACAGAAAATAACCAAAAACAAACAAACAAACAGCTGGACAGTTGCTGTTAAAGTTGTATGACTACATGTAAGCACTTTTAATAGGAAGGTCTTTCCTGGCTTTACACACAAGTCTAAAACATAGCAAATAATGAACATTTAATGACTTGATTAAAATGTTATCTGCTAATCACCTTCTGAGGGGTTGTTTGGTTTTTTTGCAGGGTGGGAATCCATTTTTTAATTAGAAACTGCCTAAATCTGACGCCAACCTAATTATGAAGTTCTCCCACTGGGTTAGTCACTATATATAAAAGGATGGGCTGAACAAGACACAGTCTCTGCCTTTGAGAATCTATGACCTAACAGAGCAGATAATGGATTCGCAGCTTCAGGAGTAGAGTTTAAGAAGCATAGAAGAGTAAGATATTAATTTACAAAAATGAAATAGGAAAGGGAAAGGAGTATTTTGTAGGAAGCACTCATTAAGATGTAATTATTCTAATGACGCAGATTCAAATAGGCAACTTAAAAATATAGCACTTTAAAAATACTTTTAAGCTTTTTAACATTGTTTTTATTTATTAAAAATAAGCTTAGACTATTAGTAAAAGTCATGTTATGTTATGTTATGTTGTTGCAATCAAAAAGAAAAAGAAATTTAAGGTTCGTTGTCTTGTCCTCATCAAAAATCTCTTCGAAACCAGCCTAATTGTTCCATAGAAGTGAGGTTATGGTCTTTATGAATAAACATAGAAATTGATCTCCTGGCCAGGTGCCATGGCTCACTCCTGTAATCCCAGCACTTTGGGAGGCCAAGGAGGGCAGATGATGAGCTCACAAGGTCAAGAGACTGAGACCATCATGGCCAACATGGTGAAACCCTGCCTGTACTAAAAATATAAAAATTAGCTGGGTGTGGTGGTGCACGCCTGTAGTCCCAGCTATTTGGGAGGCTGAAGCAGGAGAATTGCTTGAACCCAAGAGGCAAAAGTTGCACTGAGCTAAGATGATGCCACTGGACTCCAGCCTTGTGACAGAGCGAGACTCCGTCTCAAGAAAAAAAAGAAAAAGAAAAAGAAATTGATCCTCTTGGTCTTAAAGCTTGAAACTTACATTTGTCTTATTTGAATTCCTTCCTCAGGAAATCCATCTGCAGGCCTCTCAGAGAGTATCAAGCAACTGAAATTCACATCATAGCATGCAAAGAGATGGCAGAACCCTTACTCATCTTGATTGCTTTCTTTTCCCTCCCTAATTCTTTTTTTCCATAGGCAGCTACATTCCTTCCCCACTATATAAACCCCCAATTTTAGCAAGTTTAGGGAGACTGATCTGAGATTTATCTCCTATCTGTTTGGCTGACATCATCTGATTAAAGCCTTCTTCCCTGGCAACACTTGTTGTCTCAGCGATTGCCTCTCCGTGCAGTGAGCAAGAGGACATAGACCAAACCCCTGGCATTTTAATAACACCTTTTACATGGATACTAATTTGAAAACAGTAATGACTAAACCACAAATTACAAATCCATTGTATTCAAAACAGGATCAACTTAGCAAGAAATAGAAAAGGTGGAGATCTAAACATTGTAATACTAAAATGTAATTGTAAGAGGGATTTCTCAAAGGTATGTAGCAAAATCACCTTGAGAATTTTTTTAAATATTTACAAATATTTTCATAGCAACACTTTCATAATAGCCAAAACTCAGGAACAACACAAATGTCCATCATCAGCAGAATAAACAAACAACATGGATCTCACATCACATCATAACATAATGTTGAGTAAAAGAATTCATACATGCAGCCTGACCAACATGGTGAAACCCTGTTTCTACTAAAAACACAAAATTATCTGGGCATGGTGGTGCATGCCTGTAATCCCAGCTACTTGGGAGGCTGAGGCAGGAGAATCACTTGACTCTGAGAGGTAGAGGTTGCAATGAGACAAAATCGCACCATTGCACTCCAGCCTGGGCAACAAGAGTGAAATTCCATCTCAAAAATAAAAAAGAAAGAAAAAGAAATCATACATGAAAACTTTCATGCTGTATAATTCCATTTACATAAAGTTCCAAAACTGACTAAACTAATCTGTGGTTTTAGAAGTCAAGAGAGTGGCTACCCTTAAGAATGGGTGAGGAGAACTGTGGTTAGCCACAGGTAGAGACAGCATCAGGTTAGTGCACTGACTCCCAAAACACAAAAATCCGTGATTCACAATGTTTGCTGATTTCTATGGTGTAAATACCCCACTAAGATCAAACTGTAAATACCCCACTAAGATCAAAATACCATTGTACCCAGAGTTAGAAAAAGATGCACAGAATTAGCCAGAATTAGCTTATGAGCTGGTATGAGCTGGCTCCAGGACACCATGTAAACTAGGCATGAAGGAGACTTCGAAGAAGCTGGTACTGGTTCCTTTCTTGATTGGAGTGTTGTTTACACATTAAACTTACACTTATTTCTTACTCGCTTGTGTATTAATACGTGTGCAGAGGTATATATGTATAAAGTTTAATTTTAAAATGTATCCTAGATGTATTACTAAACATGGCAGTTAATTTTAAGTCATTGCAAGTTTGTGTTTAACACAATAGCTAAGAGTACTGTATATGGAAAAATTGAAGAAAAATTTTTCACAGTAAAATTTTGGCACCAGATGCATTTAGGGAATGCTCCCCAAGCAGTCACAGGCCATACTTGGTGTTTACTCTGGAAAATATCCACCATACAAACAAGTTACGGTTTGATTGAGTCTAAAGGCAATTGCTGACACAGGCTGCCTCTTAGTAAGCTACAACTTGAAAATCTTGCATGCAATTTGCTTCAGTCGTCATTATTTTCCAATAGACTTGAAATAACCTCTTAAAATAGTAAGGTCCCCCAAAATTCATTCAGCTTAAGTAATTAGTGCTAACTCTACCCACAATGACCTTATAGTACTAAGAGCTACTGTTTAATTTGAGCTTGTGATATGCCTGGCATTTCACAAATATTGTCTCTATTTTTTTTTAAATCCTGTAAGTTAGAAATAATCTTCATTGTACAACCAATTACTATGTGACACAGGTAGTATGCAAATCAGTTCGTTCAGTTGGATTTCAAAGCCACCCTCTTTCCTCCTATACCAGGCCATCCTCCAGAGAAGATGACATTAGGGCTCACAAAGGCCATGCCCTGAGTGAGCACCATGTGGCTCTTGGGCATGCAGATGCCACCAGCAGGTCCATGTCTTGACCGAGTCTCTTACCAAGACCACAGGTTGTAGAAAGGACCTCCTAGCACTGAGAGTCCATCTCAGGACGGCCCTGAACTCCCTCTCTGGAAGGCGCATCTCAAGCTCCAGTTTGCCCTCCTACAATCTCTATGGAGGTTGCTTCTCTAGACTGAAAATTTACTCAAAAAATCCTTCTCAAATTGCATTAAAATCTGTGCGAATGTATCATAAATATAGATTGAGATTTCAAGATTGTAAACAACGTTAGCCTAATTGGGAGTGACTTACAGTATCTCCCATTTACTATTCCCAGTGTTACCTCCTACTGACCATAGCTATATAGGAAAAAGATGATAAGTAGTTCTTAGAAGAAAAAGAAAAAATTCACTTTTATATCAATACAGACACTATCATATTTTTGCCCATAACATTTTCCAAGTATTTATTTTCTATTATTGTTATTATAGAATTGTTTTTACTCTTATTTATTTAAAATTGTCAATATTTTCTGGTGTTCTCTTTTATCACTTCAAAACCTTGAAAGTAATGTATTTTCAACTTAATTTTAAAACTTCATCTACTTTAAATTTTTTACAAGAAAGAAAATCTTTCCTGTAAGATTTTAGCTTAACATTGTTAGCTTTGAAGATAATTTTAAATATTAATTATCTGAAATGTATAACATTTTTAGTTTTTTAAAAGGTTTTTTCCCCTTTTTATGGCTTTTGAGGCACCAACACATGATCTGTTTTGTTTGTTTTCTTTCTCTCTGGCTTTATTACTCATGTAAAACCTTCTTCCACTTTCTTCCAAACTCTTCCTCTAAAGAGTTAGTCACCACTGTATGTAATACCCACACAGCATTTGTTTCCCTTACCTCCTCTATCACATTGTAAGGTAATTATTTTTTTATACTGCTGTCTTTAATTCCAAAGCATAATTGTCTTGAAGGTAGGTTCAATGTTTTTAATTCATCTTTGTATTCCATCAGTAGAGAACACAATGGCAGCACATGAGAACACTTCATAATATTTATGCACTGATTCACTATCATCTACGCATTTTTCATTGTAGATAATCCTAATATTTGAAATGTTAGAAAAGTATTTAGTATTTCACATTAACTTTATATATTCTACAGGCAGCTGTAATTAAAAGAGATTCTGCATAAGAGAATCAGCTTTTTGTTAATGTTTTACTATTTAAGAAAAAGTTCATTTATTACCATATAAGAAAAAGTTCATTTACTATATAAGAAAAAGTTCATTTATTACAATTTTCGCTTATAGTAAAAATGTAAAGGTTTAGACAAGATAGATGTTCTAACAACCCAAGATATTCTGAATAAAACTTTTTCCTATATACAGTAAGAAGAAAAATATGTATACTCCAAAATTATTTCATGTTTTATAATTTCTATAATTCCCACAAAGCTACTAACACCTCAAGAATGAAATTCCAACTTTACAGAAATAGATGGTATTCTGCCGAAATACATATTCAAACCACGTTATAGCAAACTAAATAATAACCAATATCACAAAACAAAGAAATATTTGTGAAAGATACCATCAAATACCATCAAAAGTGTTTTCCAACTTATGGTACAAAAAAAGAAATCTAAATTCACATTTTTTAAAATATAGATATTCTAAATATTATACCATTTTATATTTCAGAAACAATTCATTAAAATATAAAATAAACATGTCAAGTATGCAAAAGTTTAAAGTTATTCAAACATCTACATTTTTAAAAAATCAGTCATACACATCAGGCATCTGACCAGGTGGTTGGGGCTGAGAGAGGCAACAGGTGTTGTTAATATCTCCCAGTGAGGGCTGCCACATCTGCAGAAATTCCAAAACATCATAAAACTAACTCTTTTTTTTTTTAAGTATTTGACTTAATTTTTTTTAAAGTATATCCTTCTATTTTAATCACATCTTTTTTGGGTTTCTATTCTTTAAAATGGTTTTCCAATGCAGTGTTCATTGTTAAAAATTATTATTAGGCAATTCGAGCATTTACCTTCTTTCCTTCAGAGTTGCTGCTAACAGCTGGTCAGGTAAGCTTCCATCCACACCCCAGCAGGAATGGAAGTATATCAACTTTGCCCCTCCCTCTATGGCACTTTTCCAATGCTATTTTGGAATCCAGAGTAAAATCATCATTGATAGATTAAAGAGAAGAGAAAAGAAAAAAAAAAGTGGCATATACTTTTTTAAACAAATGCTATGCTTTCAGTTAAATTGAATATTTATCTTAATATGTTTATATTTTATTTGCCTTTCCAATTTATAGAGCCCTCAAAACAATACTTGGCTCACATGTTTCACTTCAAATTTCTATACTAGAAGAACATGAAGCGGAAATGTATTTTACTTCATATACACATTGTCTTAGATGATCTCTTACATTTGAATTTTCATATTATTCTAAAATTTTTCTAAGACATTACATAGGATTTGCAATATGTGTTTTAAGCTATTTCAAAGTCTTTGTTTTCCTGCAGCAGGTGTGTCGTAGGCTCAAGAATTATTATTTGATTATTGACAAACATTTTACAACTGAAAACACAAAACATTTTAAATTTAGCCAAAGCATGTTCTGATGTTACCTTTGGTTCTAGCACTCTGCAGTCCTATTATGTTACTGACCATAAACATGAGGGTCAGTGGACAGGGCAAAAAGTTTGGAACAAGTAAGAGAGAGCTAGGAAGAGTCAAACTGCAGAAACTAACATGACTTAAGGACAAAATGAAGACTCCTCTCTGACTTGGTTCTCCTATTGAGCCCTTTGTCTTCCTTTTCTTACTTGTTATCAGACAATATTACCTGAACCATGACCCTACAAATATATTCGGCACAGAGAAATTCAGAAGAAAACTTTTTAAAATACAGAGATTGCCTTTATGGAAAATATAAGCTACTTATGTAGCTAGAGTGTAAATAAAATAAGTAAAAAACATTTTATAAGATATTGACCAGTGGAAATTAGTGACTAAGCATCCAGAGTTTTTCTCAATTCTCAATAGTAAGCACAGAAAAGAAATGTGCTGTTAGTTTTCTTTACTCCATGATCATTTGAAAATAATTATTTTTTTTTACTGAATTCTTCCACAAAATTCTAAAAACCAGTCTAGTCACTGGTTATGATTTGAAAGAGGTTGGAAAATTTTAACATGTGAATTATTTAATATCTTATATCATTGATCACTACTTCATGTTGCCCATCATAGCCTTTCCAAAAGGGTATCCATTCACTTTCAGAACAGGATGAGTTCTTGCCTGGCTCTCTGGATGTAGGTGTCACCTCTGTTACTGTTGGGGCTAATATTCAAATTTCACTGGGCTTCTGGGTACCTGAGAAGATTATAAACTTGTTTGAATATCTTTAATCTAGAGTTGCATCTGTTTATCCTCTCAAATAATTCAACAAACATCTAACTACAGATGACTGTGCCCTACAAGCCTAAAAAATTGGTGTGGTGTGATTGCTCAATAAGTGATGATGAAATCTGACACTAAACATTAAGGTAGCTTGATAAATCACTAACAAGGGGATGAGAATTTCTTGAGCACTTACTAAATGCCAAGCTGCATTTGGTACTTTACACACATAATGTATCATTGAATGACTGAAGAAAGTGAGCCTCTCTAGTAGCAGTGACTTCAAGTGCCAGAGAATTACACTAGGGTTTGAAAGAATTTTGGAGGTCAACTAGCCTGACAGTACTATTCAAGGCAAGCCATTAAAAAAAAAAAGTTCTATGTCAACAGGCTGTAAAAATAATGCTTACTTCATCAAGCATAGAGTTAGATGATTCCTCCTAGATACGTTGAAACTCAGTATGAGTTATGAGCCAATCAATAAACCTTTCAGCAATTAGCCTTTATCTGCCTGAAATTAAAAATTGAAGGATGCCAGAATGATTCAACAATCAGAATCTTTGCCAGCTTATGATGCAAAATGATATGATTAATATTCCCCTATTGATAAAGGCACTATTTTTGAAATATTATAAAGAAGCTCTTTGACATTTAATTTTACAACCCAATATTGAAAAAACAAAACATATTTGAAGGAAAAATATCAGCATAGACACTTTCGACCTAATGAAAAATGCATCATTTATCTAAAGGAGACAGTTTTCCTGATGTTTACCTTTTATCCTCCAAATTTGAGTCTTATATAAGAAGAGGAAAATAATCTATTAAAACAACAAATAGCAACAATAATAAAGACTAAAACACGACAAATTCATTTCAAAACTTGTAATCACCCTTAAGATATCAATTACCCCCCTCATAAAAGCCCTTAGTTCTTTTAGCTTCAAAACTGAAGCATTCAGGATTGAAAATATGTCATCTGTTCACCCCAATATGACAGAGACACAGAGATCAAAGATGGGCAAAGCTATGAGACAGCAAAGAACACACAGAAAAAGCAGTAAACTTGCAATCAGGAGAAGCAGATCCTGGGCTAAATCTTACTAGCCTGAGACCTCAGGCAACTATGTCATGAAAACTTCAAATTTCTCGCCCATAAAAAAATAAAAATAATAATATGGTTTTCCAAGCTCTTATGTGTTTACAACTATTTATGTTGTTAATATAATTACATAGAATTAGTACTGCACAAACTTTTTTAAATTTCCTAGCCAAATCTTTATAGCATATCTATTTCTTCCAAAATTGTAAATCAGGGCTTCATCCTTCAACCCATGGCTTACAAACTGCAGCCTGCAGGCCAAATTCAGCCTTCTGCCTGTTTTTGTAAATAAAGTTTTATTGGAACAAAGCATATCCATTCATTTATTACTGTCTATGGCTGCTTTTTCTCTACAATAACAGAGTTGAACAGTGGTAGTGGAGAATAAATCTCATGGCCTGCAAAGCTGCAAATATTTACTATCTGTCCCTTTACTGAAAAGTTTGCTGATCCCTGCTTTAAATGATGAAATACAATGGTTTGCAAAACCTATAACTTTTTATATCCTTAGATATATAACCTCTATGGACATAGAATAAATATTATAATATGCTAACAAGAAACATAGTTTCTTAAATCTAAAATGTACATTTTGGCCAGGTGCAGTGGCTCTCACCTGTAATCCCAGCACATTGGGAGGTCAAGGCCAGCGGATCACTTGAGGTCAGGAATTTGAGACCAGTCTGGCCAACATGGCAAAATCTGGTCTCTACTAAAAATACAAAAATTAGCCAGGTGTTGTGGTGCATGCCTGTAATCCCAGCTACAGGAGGCTGTAATCCCTGCCTCAGAAGGCTGAAGCAGGAGAATCGCTTGAACCCAGGAGGCAGAGGGTGCAGTGAGCCGAGATCATGCCACTGCACTCCAGCCTGGGCAACAGAGCAAAACTCTGTCTCAATAAAGTAAATAAATAAATAACTAAATAAATAAAATGTATGTTTTGATTAGATCTTAAACTCAAGCAAAACTCTAACACCTTTCAGTATTCTACTAAAATAACAGTCCAGACATTAATTTGTTGAACAATTATTTATCAAGTGCCTACTGTATTTATCAAGTGCCCACTATTGAGTATACATCAACTTAATGAATTTTAAATTAAAGTGACTATCTCTACACATTATCATTCCTTTAGAACAAAGCATTCCACCCTGAGGATCTCTCCTTTCGAGGGGATCAGTGGGAAAGGCACAGGTTAGGGTTAGAGCCTTCAGTCAAGGGGACAGCCATTGCCCCCACACTCACGGTGCCTCATGCAGTAGGAGCTTACAGTCCAACTACATAACCTGCGTTTAGATACAATAAACATTTTTGAGGACCTAATACGTAACAGTCCTGATAAGTCAGAGAGACATTATTATCTCAATAGGATGAATAAGAAAACAAGGACTCAGAGAAGGCCTTTAGTTGTTCATAATTATAATGCTAGAAAGTAGCAGAACGATCTAAATAAAGAAAATGTGGTACATACACAGCATGGAATACTATGCAGCCATTCAAAAGAACAAGATCACATCCTTTGCAGCAACATGGATGAGCTGGAGGCCATTATTCTAAGGGAACTCGTACAGGAACAGAAAAACAAATGCCACAAGTTATTATAAGTGGGAGCCAAACATTGAGTACGTGTGGACACAAAGAAGGAACAACAGACACTGGGCCTACTTGAGGGTGAAGAATGGGAGTAGGGTGAGAATCAAAAAAACTACCTACTGGGTACTGTGCTTAGTACCTGGGTGACAAAATAATCTGTACACCAAACCCCATTGGCATGCAATTTACCTACATAACAAACCTGCACATGTACCCCCAAACCTAAAATAAAAGTTAAAAAAAAAAGAAAGAAAGAAAGTAGCAGTAAAACTAGCACCTCTCTGACTCTCTGATCCCAGGAATGAAGACCTGAAACACATATAGCTTCACTACCAGGACAACTAGCCCCAAGAGGCATCTCTACCAACAATAGCTTGTCCACCTCCCAGCACATACCTGGAAGCCAGTGAGGAGGGTCCTCAGCTAAGATCTGTGCTCTGATGAAGTCAATTCAAAATCAGTTGAGGAGAGGAGGAACCAGGCAAGTCCTACAGCCTGTGAAAACTCAAAAGGAGAGGCATTGAGCAAGCAATTCTGTAATTTTAAATACTGGTTGTGAATCAGGACAATTAACATGTGAGGGGGAAAACAAGACACGCATTTATGGCCATCAATTCAACGAATTTTAAGTTAAAGTAATCATCTCTACATTATCACTCCTTTAGAACAAAGCATTCCACCAGGAAGGCCTCTCTTTTCAAGGGGAACAGTAGGAAAGGAACGGGTTAGGGGTTAGAGCCTTTGGTAAAGAGGAAGCATCATCTCTGTCCCTTATTCTCCCTAAACAACTTACAGAGCCCTCCAATCACTGTGTAACGCCATGAGTTCATAATTTGTAGCAGAATACACAAAATCCAAGCAGAATATTTTTCATAGCCTATCCCAATGCACACTGGCAAATGAACTGAGTAGTGACAGAACTGTGAGGTTCTCAGTCAAGTATGAAGCTAGACTTTTCAGGTATTATCAACTGTTATTAGCCACTCTATCATGACTGCAACTCCACAGCTGTCTAGGATAATTCCCTAAGCATTCTCACCAGTTAGTATTTTTTCCTTCTGGCATATTAGACTGTACCTAACAAGTGAACAAAAATGTGTATCTCTCCTCTTCCCTTCTGTCTCTGTTCCTTCTCTTCATCTCTGCCTTCTTCATTTCCTCCATCCCCATTCACCTCTGTCCCCACCATCCCATTTCCTTGTCTCTTTCTAGGTTTCTCTCCCTCTCCTTCTTCCTCTCCTTCTCTCAGTAAAATACCTCAGAAGAATTCATTCACCTGCAAAACTCACTGGATATTACCTATCAGCATAGAACAACATCAGCTCTTTTTCAAAACGTGGTTCATCTTTGGTTAAGAAAAATAAACACATCCATGGAGGGTTTTTTTTTTTAGATATTTTGAGGTCATTTAGCTCAATTTGCAGTCTTAAAGCAAAGCCCTGCTCTTGGATTTCCACAGAACGTCTCCTCCTCTGGAGGCTCCTGTCACAAAGTGTAACTCTAGGACGGTACACTCAAGTTCTACAAAACCCCATCCTGCACCATGACTGAGGGAGGATCATAACTTGGGGAGCACACACTGTCTGCAATTATATTAAAAATTAAGACCCTACCCCATCACCTAAGAAAACCCTATGGTGCTGTGGTGTTAAGGTTGTGAACGCCCAACCTATTAACCAGGTAATAAGAGAATCTGAGAGAACTTAGTGGCATGTAACTTGCAAACATGAAATTGGGTTCCCATGAGCCAGATTTAACCCACAGAATAATCGTATAACTGAGAATATATTGTCAAAGCAATAAAAATTTTGAATTAGGGAAATGGTAGAAAATTTGGGGTAGTCGAGTGCAAATGAATTTTAAATAATACGTGTCATTTGAGAAAACGTTTTAATATTAAAAATACTGAAAACATAAAGAAAAGTAAAGATAATTTGTAAGCCCATCAAAATTCACAACTTTCTTTTTTCTATACACTCTTTAAACATAGTTGAGCTCATACCAATTTGTAATTTTGGGTCCTTTTAACATTTAATAATTAAACCTAAATATTTCTTCATATTTTAAAATTCCAATCATAAGAATTATTTAGTGACTATGTTAATGACATCCATTCTCCTATTAATTAAACATTTCTAATTTATATACATAGTTTTATTTAAAATATCTGGTTTTAACCTATTTGTCTGAATCTCAGATGATTTCCTGAGCATAGAATATTGAGGTGTTAAATTACTTGATAAAAAGTCATGGACATTTTTAAGTTTAAATGCATCGTGCTGAATTGTACTCCAGAGAAATCCCACCAGTAGTGGGATTTTAACAGTTTATCTGAATCTCAGATTATTTCCTTAGCATAGAATACCTAGGTGCTGAATTACTGAAGAAAATGCATGAGCATTGTTAAGCTGGAATGCATCATGTCGAATTGTACTCCAGGGACATCCCACCAGCAGTGGGATTTTAACAGTTTATCTGAATCTCAGATGATTTCCTTAGCATAGAATGTGTAAGTAATATAATTATCCCTACATTACTTGAATTACTGGAAAAAATGCATGAACATTTTTAAGCTGGAATGTGTCATGTTGAATTGGACTTCAGGGAGATCCCATCAGCAATGCATGGAATGTACTGCCTTTGTACTATTCTGTTTTTCAGCCCATTTTCCTCTCCTAAAACCTAGTACCCAAACTCCACTCTCTTCAAGAAGATCCCTGAGAGAGCAAAGAAAAAGATCAGCATTTTGTACAACTCCTCTAACGTAAGTCACTCTTTTGCACAATCAGACAAGTGACTATTTAGACATTCTACAATTCTTTTGAGCCAGGTTTTAAGCATCTTTCAAGCTAGTCTCTCACCAGGGAGTGGAGACAGGCATAACTGCCTAATTTTCTGGGTATTCTTAGGGGAACACCAAAGACAAGTTGGAGCCTACCTTTCTTAACTACCTTATGTTATCTTCCCTGTGATTCTATCACCCAGTTGCAATTCTCTATGTCCATATACTGTCTCCACTGGCACCCAGCAATGACTTCTATAGGACACACCATTGAAAAACCTAGAAAGAAAACTACCCTCAAAAACTTAATTTATTTGGTAAAAGTCACGCACAAAATGGAAGCTAAAAGAAACAGATACATGGAAATAATGCCCAGCTGGTTCTCCCTTCTACCAGGAGGTTTTCTGGGAGACTGATGACCCCATACCACACCTCCCAATGTGCTTAGGGATTATAACTCATTTTAGACAAACCCTGCCATGCCAGACATTGGTGTGCATGCCCACATAGAATGACAAAAAGTTGCTGGTGGTTTTTTTATGAAAGTGGGTGGTGGCGGGGTGAGGGGGGTGCACCTGATGAGTAGAGAAAATAGATTGATAGATTAAAAGAATAGACCTTAGTTCCTTGACCCAGGTCCAGGAAAAAAAATCCTCCCACATCCCTTCTGCTGCCCCTATCTAGTGTATCTAGAACCCTTCTCTTCCTACTTTGGGAGAAATGGGGATAAAAAACCATTGGGACATGCAGCACCTCCTGGTGCTCATTCAGCTTTGCTGAAAAAGTATGGAAATTTTGTGCATTTTTTTTTCTATTTTTTCAGGGGACATGAGGAGGGGGAATAGACTTTATTTTCTTTAGAGCACTTTTAGAATTACTGAAAAGTTGCACAGGAATATAGAGACCATGCTTTCTTTTTTCACACCCCATATCCACTCTGACCAAGCCTTTGGAAAGGCCTTGGCTATGGTTGCTGATGATAGCTACCAGAGACCCCAAGAAGAGTCATGGTCATAAAGAGAAAACGGTGCTAGGAGAGAGGAAATAACCTGGTCAGGGAGCAACCTTCGTTCTCTCCTCATAGAGAGAAAAGTTGGTGATCTCATCCATCCCGGGGGTATGCCCATAGTTTAAATATTGGCCAGAAACAAAGGGGGAAATTTTCAAGGAGAATTCATTTCCATGAATTTATAGTCAAATTTAAATGTGTACTCTTTCCTCAAAAGTCCGATAACCTTCCCCATTTCAGAGAGTGTGAGGCCCACAGACAATATCTAGTAAATCTAACAATTGTTCTCAAAGTTCAGAATAGCATCGAGATATTTGCAGTAAAAATTCCAACACACTTACTGTGTCACATTGACCTAATAAGAAAAATCTATTGAGCCTCAGTTCATTCATCAAAACTTACAGAAACTTCTGGTTCTTCAAACCAGAGGAAAAAGGAAATCTAAAAAGTAGGCACTTAAAATATGTCAACTTCAAATTTTGGCTCTGCCAATAAAAGGAAACTAACAGTGGAATTTAGGGTGACAAAGAAGAAGACCACAAATCAAACTGGTGGCAAAGGGCTCAGGAAAGGCCAAATGTCTCCATTTTGTCCTTCATGATATAATGAGACCCTTGACCAGTTGCTTTGCCACAGCCCAGATGCGCTTTGTGCTCCCCTCAGTAATTCAATAAATCTGATCACAAAAAAGAATTCAGGTTTGTTTGGGGCCTGACTTGCTCTTGGTAAACTCTTGGTGACTCAGTGATCCACCACTTTCCCTCCTAAAGGCAAACAACTTCATAATCTCTCTATACGCTTTCTGGGAATGCACAGCAGCCTCATTCTTCCGTGATCTCTTCCTGCTTTATTTCACTCTCACTTGAGGCTTTCTGAAATTTTACTTATAAATTTGGGCAACATTCACGATCAGTTATATAAGCTTCCTTTGTCTGCTGTACAGGATGCCTTAAAATCTTAGCTGACCACCAAGCTCTTCTGTGGCTTCATGTGTCTTTAAATGTTATTTTTTTTTATTTTTTTCATTAGATTTCCTGGTTATTGTTGGTTATTGTGGAGTCAGAATTTTATTTCTACACCTCTTGAGCCATAATTCCTTTTAATGTCTTAAAACAAAGGGTGATCAATTTTTCTGAGTTCTTAAAAATGTAATTTAGAAAGTGTGTGGCACATGTTTTAATAGTGCTTCTATTTCTCATCTTTAATCTCTAACCTTTGTTATCACATTCCTAGGGCTTCCCTCATGCCAATTAGCTCTTTTCCAATTGGTCAAAATTAAATCCAGAATATTGATTCTCCTTTTATTCATTTGTTCATTACATTATTATTATTGTCATTGCTGTGCCCAGTGATGATGTTCAGATTTACCTATTAAAGAATTTATCCATCTAACAGATTAACTACTTTATCCTCAAGGCCGATAAAAAATACGTCAGTTGTCCCAGCACTATTTCTTGAGAAACTACTCTTTCCCCATTAAATTGTGTTGGGACGCTTGTCAAAAATCAATTGACTGTAAATGTAAGGGTTTATTTATAGATTCTCAAGCCTATTACATTGATCTATATGTCTATCTCTATACCAGCACCTTGCTGTCTTTATTACACATAAAAAGAATAAAGTTGGATCCTGTGTGACACCAACCACAAAAATTAACTCAAAATTGATCAAAGACCTAAATGTAAAAGCTAAAACTAAAATATTATTGGAAGAAAATATGGAAGAAAATCTTTGTGACCTTGGGATAGGCAATAATTTCTTAGACATGTTACCAAAAGAAAAACTAGAGGAACTGGAATTCATCAAAATTTAAAACTTTGCTGCTGTAAAAGTCACCATCAAGAAACTGAAAAGACAACCCACATAATGAAGAAGATATTTGCAAACCATATCTTTGATAAGAGACTTCTAAGAAAATGGTCAAACGATATTTTATCAAAGAAGATGTGCAAATAATTAATAAGCACTTTTTTTTTAGATGGAGTCTTACTCTGTTGCCCAGGCTGAAGTGTAATGGCACAATCTTGGTTGACTGCAATCGCTGCCTCCCTGGTTCAAGCAATTCTCCTGCCTCAGCCTCCCGAGTAGCTGGGACTATAAGCGCGTGCCACCACACCTGGCTAATTTTTACTATTTTTAGTAGAGATAGGGTTTCATGGTGTTAGCCAGGCTGGTCTCGATCTCCTAACCTCGTGATCCACCCGCCTTGGCCTCCCAACGTGCTGGGATTACTGGTGTGAGCCACTGAGCCTGGCCTCACTTTTTTTTTTTTTTTTTTTTTGAGACACAGTTTCACTCTGCCTCCCAGGCTGGAGTTCAGTGGGACAATCTCCACTCACTGCAACCTCTGCCTCCGGGTTCAAGTGATTCTCGTGCCTCAACCTCCCAAGTTGCTGGGATTACAGATGCACACCACCATGTCCGACTAATTTTTGTATTTTTAGTAGAGATGGGGTTCACCATGTTGGCCAGGCTGGTCTCGAACTGCTGACCTCAAGTGATTTGCCCACCTCAGCCTCCCAAAGTTCTGGGACTACAGGCATGAGCCACCATGCCTGGCCAATATTTTTAATGCCCAACATTATTAGTTGTTAGAAGAATGCAAAATAAAACTACAGTGAGATACAACTTTATACCCACTGGGATGGCTATAATTTAAAAACGGACAATAACAAATCTTGGTAAAGATGTGGAAAAATTGGAACTACCATACATAGTTGGTGGGAATGTAAAATGATGCAGACACTTTAGAAAACAAAATTATGAGCCACTTTGGAAAACAGTCTGACACTTCCTCAAAATGCTAAACACTGAGTTACTATATGATCCAGCAATTCCACTCATAGGTATAAACTCAAGATAAATGAAAACCTATGTCCACGTAAAAGCTTGTACACAAATGTTCATAGCAGTATTAATTATAATAGCCAAAAAGAGAAAACAACTCAAATGTCCATCAACTGTCAAACAGATCAACAAAATTTTGTATATTCACACAATGGAATATTATTTGACCTTTAAAAATATGAAGTATTGGCCAGGCACGGTGGCTCACGCCTGTAATCCCAGCACCTTGTGAGGCTGAGGTGGGCAGATCATGAGGTCAGTTCAAGACCAACCTCTCCAATATGGTGAAACCCCATCTCTACTAAAAATACAAAAATTAGCCCAGCATGGTAGTGTGCACCTGTAGTCCCAGCTACTCGGGAGGATGAGGCAGAAGAATCGCTTGAACCCAGGAGGCAGAGGTTACAGTGAGAGGAGATCACACCACTGGACTCCAGCTTAGGCAACATAGCAAGACTCTGTCTCAAATATATATATATATATATATGAAGTATTGATACACGTTACAACGTAGATGAACCTTGAAAACCTTATGCTAAGTGAAAGAAGCAAGTCACAAAAGACCACATATTTTACAATCTCATTTACATGAATATCCAGAATAGGCAAATCCATAGAGACAGAAAGTAGATTATTGTGATTGCCAGGATTAGAGGGAAGGGTAATGAAGACTGCTAATATATACAGAGTTTTGTTTAGGGATGATGAAAATGTTCTAACATTTATTGCGGTTATGGCTGTACAACTCTGTAAATTTATCTAAAATCACTGAGTTACACAGTTTAAAAGGGTGAATTTTATTGCATGTGAATTGTATTTTAATAAAAGTAGTTTTCTAAGAAAAATGCTACACATGTTGCCTTCAACAGACCAAGGTTTCCAGTAGAAGTGCCGGTGCCTGAAGTTCTTCCGTACTTCCATATCTTATTTCCATGTTATTTTTATACTCAGTGATCATGCAACAAATGATCATTGAGCATCTGTTATATACAAAGGTAGATGCATCTAGAAATTAATAAAACAGATCCAAAATTAGCATCCAGTGGAATTTCTCCTATATATTAGGAAAGCCTCCACCATAGTCTCTATCTCGCCAGTCTCATACCTGTCCCACCTACTCTCAATTGATCCAAATGTGCTCTCTCAGGCTCTAAACCTCATCTCTAAGTGCAAAGACTTAATGCTATTTTTAAATAATAGTAATTAAATGGTTTCTGAAGATTAGTCATTAAGTATAAATTAATAAATGTGACAACCTTTATGACTTTTCTCAAACCATGCACAAGAGGGATTCCGTATGGTAAGATTCTGTTCAGATTGTGTTAAAACTTGGGCTTGACTGTAGTTGCCTCCCTAGAAAATCAGAGTTCTACTGATTTGTTTTCATCTCCCAAGCTTCCAATAACAATTTATTGGGCGCAAAAGAAAATTCATACAATTTATCCACATTCCTAACAAATTTAGAAATATGGGTGTAGAATTAAGTCAAATTACCTTTCAAGCATAAAACTGTTCCAGCTCTATCATTACCCCTGGTATGTTGTCACTCTAGGAACATGCCTTTGCACTTTTCTATCATTCTCTTTTGGCCACACCTGAATACCATTCTGTCATTTACTCAGTTTATGAAAACAGAAAATACAATGCACAAGATGTACTAGGTGCAGTACAAGACACTAGGAATGCACAGGTCAGCAGAACACAGTAGCTTGCCTGGAGGAACATGTAGCTTATTAGGAGAGATACAGAGTGCACCCAGTGCCAACCTGCAATCTCTGCAAGTCAGTTCTTTAACAGGGGCCTAGCTGTCTCCAAACAAACCATCGCTGGCAATCAGTCCATTACGTAGATATGTACTAGCTGATTCTGACAAACATACGTTTTCATGTGATAAATTTAATCTTTTCTTCATAACTTAGTTATTTTATATTTACAAAGTTATTCTACTTCCAGAAAGCAGGTAGTTATTCATCTTCAGTTAAGTCTAGGTTTTATTTTTAATTTTTTATTTTTAGTCTACCAAGAATTTATTTTGGTCTATGATGTGAGGTAGGATTTAAATAAATTGTTTTCCCTAAATACCCAGCCAATGTTCCTAGCACTATGTGAATTACAAACTCCTGCTTTGATTGGCATTGTTTTTCTTACCATCTAGTTAGTTTATATATATGATAAAGTTAAAATATTTGTAAAATAATACTATTATTATTTGTAAAACAAATTATTGTGATGAGTGAATAGAATAATTTATGTATATAACATACCCCACATAGTACCTAGCACACAAAAGCTCTCAACAAAAGATAATTAGTTTAGACCAATGGAGGTCAGATTCTGTCCAATCTGACCAATCATCATTGGGTGAAATGGATGGGTAGTGGAAAGAGAGAAATTGTTAGTCAATTGCACTTCTTTCATGAGAATAGAAAAAAGGAAGTCTTCTCTATATAAGAAAGATAATTTCTTCCAACATCAATTCCTATAAACTTGCCAAAAATGGCAAAGAATAGAATCACCTTGTTTTAATTTGCATTTTTTGATTAATTATAAGTTAAGCATCTAATCATGTTCATTGACATTTGTATGTTATTTCTTTTTTGGTGTCTTTATATCTATTACCAATTTTTTAAATTGAGTAATTCATATTCTTTTATTGATTCATACATCCTCTTTTCTTGATATAAATATTAACCGTATCTGTTGTGAATGCCCTTCCATTTTGTCATTTGACATTTAAATTTGGGGGCTGGGAACAGTGGCTCACGCCTGTAATCCTAGCACTTTGGGAGGCCGAGGTGGGTGGATCACCTGAGGTCAGGAGTTCAAGACATTTAAATTTGGTTATTTCTTTCAAAACCTAGGATTTTAATTTTTATTAAATCAAGTCCGTCTTTTGCTTTATGACTTTTTGGAAGAACTGTTTCTTTTTTTATTTTTGTTTTTAATTAATTTCAAATGTATAGAAAGTTCTGAGAATACTTAAAAGAACTGTATATACCACTTATCCATATTTACCAATTATTAATATTTTGTCTCATTTGTTTTACAATTCTCTTTATATATATTTATATCTTGTGAATACATATAAATACTGTACATAGAAAATCATTCTGAATACATACATACATATATATACACACATACATTTATAGTAACATATTCATCAACATTTCTGAATACATATATACACACACATATGTGATTTATTCATCAATAGCTCTGAATACATATATATGTGTGTATCTGTGTATATACATATGTGTGCATGTCTATATATATATGTATTCAGACCTATTGATGAATAAGCTGCATACATCATGTCCTGTTACCTCTAAATATTTTGTCCTTCATTTCCTAAGGAAAATGGCATCCTCTTACATAACCATAGCATAAGTACTGAAATCTGGAAATTTAACATAATCCATAGCCATAGTTCATATTCCAATGTTACCACTTATCCCAAAAATGTCTTTTATGTCCATTTTTCTCAGTCCAGGATCCAATCCAGGATTGCACATTGCATTTATTGTCATATCTTTTTTGTCTTCTAATCTGGGAAAGTTCCTCTGCCTTTCTTTCACTTTCATGAAAGTAACATTTTGACGGGTAAGGGCCCCTTATTTTGTAAAATGTCCCTCAGTTTGGAGTATTATTTTTAAGTTTCCTCATGATTAGATTCGAGTTATGCGTTTTTGGCAAGCAGAATGCCTAAGCAATCTAGGAGCATCAGTTTTCCTTTTTCCCATGCCACTTGTGATCATTCTACTTTTGGTCATTTGGTTGGGTGATATCCTGTGGATTTCTCCATTGTAAAGCTATTACTGCCTCTTATTATTGGATAAATATAAACGAGGGAGGTATTTTGAGACTATGTAACTATGCTTGTCCTCATCAAACATTTTCAAATTTCAGCATCCACTAATGATTTTTGCTTGAATCAATGACTACTACAATGTTATAAAAGTTATTTTCTAACCAGTATTCTCTCCATATTTATTAGTTGGTAACCTGGAAAGCTGTTCTGAAAAATCCATAAACCGTTAGCAATATTCTGACTGAGCATAGTTTGTCTATATTTTGCTTTCCATCTCTCATCTAAAATATTTTAAGAAAAAATATTCTTTATTTGAGTCATTCACTCTGCTCATGGTAAATCTAAGGGTGTTCCACATGCACATGTGACTGTGGTCTACACTTGTTTGTTGGTCATAATATGTTGTGAATCAGACTATGTTCTGCAGTTTCAATTTCCAAATAGGTTTGATCACAGGCACAGCTTCCTCAGCCACCCAGTTATTATATCAGAAGCCACAAAGACAAAAGTATTATTGTAAAGTGTTCCAAATAGGCTCGATCACGGGCAGACAGCTTCCTCAGCCACCCAATCATTATATCAGAAGCCACAAAGACAAAAGTGTTATTGCAAAGTGTCACCACTACTGGAAAGGCAACTCATAAGACAAGTACTGACGACTACAGAGAAACTATATTAGAACAGAAATGAGTACAAATTACCAGAGATTCTGCTTGATCCAGTTTCTCCTAAACATCTATTCTCTCTACTGAGAAAAAAGAAAAAAAAAAAAACTTGTGAATATTAGGTTCTTTCCATGTTCCACTAGATTATGACCTCAGAACTCAAGCCCACAAATCTGTATCAGCAGAGCCTAGCTTTTCTGTGCTGGCCAATATCATGCCTGTTCATGAAAAGTTCATAAAATAATTTTATAAATACTAAATAATTCAGATTCAGAAAATCTGGTCCCTTTGTGTGATAAATAATACAATAAGGCAGCAAGAACATAGTTGACAAATTCAGGGTCCTCTAACTTTAGTAACTCCCCACAGGCATCCGTAGATAGTTGTTAGGTGTTGGTTTTGTTTGTTGGTTTGTTTCTTTTAATGAGTTGTCTCCTTAAAAAAACAGAGTATTAAAAAAAAAAAAAAAAAAAACAGAGTATCAATTGCTATTGATTTTACAACTGCTTTTGATGAGTGTGTTTTTTTATTTAGATTCAAGGACTGTCAGTGAAGCCACATTAATTTAAAAATATTGGTAAGAAATTTTTAAACAAGACCTGTGAGTTGAGTGAATAGGGATCAGTTTTTGGACATGGATGAAACTGGAAACCATCATTCTCAGCAAACTGACACGAGAACAGAAAATCAAACACCGCATGTTCTCAGTCATAAGTAGGTGTTGAACAATGAGAACACATGGACACAGGGAGGGGAATATCACACACTGGGGGCTGTTGTAGGGTGGAGGGGCTAAGAGAGGGATAGCATGGGGTAGGGGATTGGGGAGGGATAACATTAGGAGAAATACCTAATGTAGATGGAGGGGGGATGGATGCAGCAAATCACCATGGCATGCGTATGCCTATGTAACAATCCTGCACTATCTACACATGTATCCCAGAATTAAAATGTAAAAAAAAATTAAATAATAATAATAAAATCATGTCATAAAGCAAAGACAGATTCAAGTCTAGGACAAGTTAAGACTGGAAGCGGAAGGAAATGTCATTGTGATTTCAAATTCTGCATGAAGCAGTGTCTGTACATCCCAAAACTACCTCAAAAACCAGATTTGTTCTCTGGAGATGATATACATTTTTGAAGAATTCAACCTATTCTCATTTAGTCAGTAATTCTCTTTATCTATGTCTATATCTCAGCCCCCAAATTTCAAAAGGCCATGAAAGTTTACATCTAGGAGAATATGAGGGAGGGAAAAAATCTCCCCTTCTGCAAATTCGTGTATTTCTCACATGCATGTGTGAATTTCTGTAATTCTAAGCTTGCAGGCGTATTGCTTTGGCTGTGAAAATTCAAGAGGTGGGAGGGTTCACGTAAAGGAAGGTGGGAAAATGCCAGAGTTACAAATATTCTATTATAGATAGTGTTATGCAAACTCATCTCTAAAATCCCAGCTCCGGGTCAGCAGTGAAAGAGATCAGCACCTATTCATTACAGGCAGGAGGGAATTTGGATTAACGTGTTTTCAAAAGAATTAAAACCATGCCTCTGTTTCCTTATCTGCAAAATTAAGGGGTTGGATAAATGAAACTCCAAGACTGCTCTCAGCTCTGCTCTTCTATAATTTCAGACTTGGCATGAGGTATAATTGGGTGCCATATTTGTTCACTTGAGAATTACATAGGAGGACAATGCACTAACTGGTAATTATATCAAGCTGTCAAGGTTGAAAGATCTGATTAAATGTCATACTCAGGATTTAACCTTCTTCCACATTCCTAACCATCGGAATTTAAGTTTGATTCATTCATTAAGAAACATGAACTGAGTACTTACTAGTTACCAAAGATGTACATAATAAAAAGCTTCTATTACCTGCTAGGCCAACTTTTTCAGGCTCTGAAAGGTGTAGGGACACACTACAAACATATTCTGGTGTCTGAAAACAAGAATGGTGATGGGATTTGCTTCTGTGGCTGTTGTTGTTTTCCTTACTTTTCAATTATCTTCATCAAACATCACTCAGAAGCCAGAATTTGTACCACCTGATTTGTGTACACACCCTTAGAGGTTAGCAACCCTTCAGCAAACTCCTACTGAACTTCAAGAATCATTTGCATCTACTGTAGAGACAATCTCTTTAATCTCAAACAACCTGCTCTTGAAGATGAGTCAGAGCAAGTAAAAGACAAAATCATAGAGTAGGTAAAATCTGTCCAAAACTTTCATCTCCTCCTCCAAAATCCTCACCGCTCCTATAGATGTACGGCCCAGGGCTACATCATGTAATACCCACTTCCTTAATCAGCATTCTCTTGCTGTACCCCAAGCCCCCAACATTCTGGACCCAACCAGAAACTGACCTCTGTGTCACTCCCATGGAGGTGGAAGATGTCAACTAGTTGGTGTGATAAACTAGTGCTAAGTGAAACTTACTATAACCTCTGTAGCCTTCTCTAGATGTCCTTGGCCTTGACAGACCACCATTAAAATATCGATGGGGAGTATTTTCAACTATGTGAAAGAGGACATCGGAGTCTTAGCAACTATAAGCAGAAGGATGGAGATAAGCAACCCCTGAGTCTTTTGAACTAAGATGTATGATTGTGTCCTATATCTGTGTAGGGTGTCTACCACTGAAAGGATGTCTTCAGTCTTCCCAAGTAGGATATAAGGTGCAAGGAGACAAAAGCATGAACTAGAGTCTAAGTGGCCTTGAAATCCATCTGATGAGTTTGTATTAATTACAATGATATTATTCCCAAGATCTTGGAAATCCCCAGTGATACTATTTCCCAAGATCTTGGAAATAACCGTTTAAATCAGTGGGAATTATGTGATTTCATGGTTATCTTATTATGGGAAGCAACAGCCATTGCTAAACCACACTGGCTAGAGGGTCTCTAGCTGTGATCTCACAATGCCCTGGGTGACACAGTTTGGATTAAAATGTCCCTCGACCACATTGGAATAACAGCGTTTCTCCAGGTCACAGAAATGAAGTGTTAATAAGTACAATTATTTTACTGAAAGAATTTCTTTAAACCTTTGGCATTTGTTGCAAGTTATCTATATTAGGACTAGGTATAAGGTGGTATTTAATTTAGGAGAATGGAAAAAAAAAGAAGTAACAAATATTTGTTGAATATTTACTATTGCCAGGCACTAAACTAGGTATTTTATTAGTTTATTTCACTTAACCCTCAGTAGGAGACAGAAAGTATTATCTAAATTTTACAGATTAGGAAATGGAAACTCAGAGAGGTTAAGTGACTTGCTGAGGTCTCTGAACTCTAAATAGGTACTTCAAACCCATATCTTTCCTACTCTTAAAACTTCACTGCCTCAAAAACTATTTGCCTATATTTACATCCAAAGAACGATGCTATTCAAGTTTGACAGTAAAAATTGCTCGGTGGTCTATCCCTGAATGTTTGAGAACCACAGACGTGGCCCAGGTCTTTGACAGTTTCTTGTCCCTCCCTCTGAAGTTGGCACAAATTAGTAACCCAAATGTTGACTACAATTTAAGAAAGGCCACAGCAACTCAAGCTTAATGATCTCAGGATCTATAAAGAAAGAAAATTAAATGACCTAAGGGAATGCTCTTCATCAATTTTTGTGCATGGATTCATAATTATCAACAATTGCTGACTGAACTCTCCCAAGTATCTGGGGTTTGGCAAACTCTGAACATTTGAGCAAACAGGGTACACTCTTTAGGCTACAATGTAATAATGAAAGATTTAGGTCTATTGTCCCTTGAGGAATTCTATGGTTTTAAAGAATTACTGTTTTTTTGAGCCATGCAGCATACACTTGAGAATGAATTTCTTAGAGTAAAAATAATTATGTGGAAGTGCTGGCACGTAGTAGCTAATCAGAAAATGTTTAAAACTGAGTTTCTCAACAGTTCAAAGTCTGCCACCTTGGTTAGGTTTTCCCAATTCACTCCCCCCGTCTCTAACCTTCCCCTCCCGTTTAAGGATACGGTTGTAATTACTGCCTTTGTGTGACATACTTCACTTAATCATGCACTTATCACCTACAAAGCCTTGAAGGAGGGCCTGAGTGTGTAAGCACATGTATTACACCATCTGTGGGTACCTGATAAGTATCATGGCCTGATTATGTTATCTAACATAACTTGACACCAGGCACTGAGGCAACTCTGAAAGTAAGACATCTCTTGAAGGCAGCAGTGGGACAGCCACCTGACTTTCATCAATATTGTTTTGATTGATGTGTAACAAGTTGCATAAAGAAGTATCATTCTAGGACAAGAAATAGAAGGAAGCCCTGACTCCAATGGAAGGAAGTTCTTCCTCTGCTTCAAAAGTTCTGAGATATGGAAGTTCAGGAGGAAAGTGGATCTAGACCTGGGCATCCTGTGGCATTCCTTAGAAAAATGGCTGCAAGTGTATATAAATTAACAAACAAACATCAGCAACAAAATGGCAGTGTAACTATAGAGAGTCCAGGCCTACGGTGGTGTGGTCTTTTTGTAACTGGGAATACTAATCAGGGCAAAGACATATCCAACCCTAGCCTAGAAACACTATCTCTGTGCCAGCAATACTGACTTCAGCCTTAGGTCACCAAAGAGCTTTGCTTCAGTGCACAGGGATGCCCTACCCCTGAAGAGCAACCTGGCTGGGGTATTACATACCCAGGTCACCCAGATAATTTGGCAATGAATGAAGTCATGCACCTCATGCCTGTGTTTGAACAGGGACAGTGACCACAGCAACAGAATGAGACCGACCCCTCCATAGACTTAGATAGCTTTTTTTCCTCAATATTATAGTATTCTAGCAATAGCAATGATTCCTGGGAGCAAGTATGCATCCTGCAGATTTTTTAATTGTCATGGGGAGGAGTTCCTGAAAAAGGAAATAAAAACATTATGTAACAAGATGACTAATAACAGTCATTTAATTTGAACAGAGTGGGAAAAAGGAACCTAATCTTGTGCCCCAAACAATAAACATAGCATCAGTTTTTAAATGATAAATTAGTTTATTTTTTAATTAGCATAATTCTGTTTCACTGATTTGAATACCCCCTCCCACCCCAAACTACACACACAGGCACACACACACACACACACACACACATACAGCACTCCACCAGTTTATATAGTAAGCTACGAAAGAATATTCTAATACATGGTTTTAAATAAAGTGCTGACATCTACGCCAGTAGAAAACTGTCAACACATCAAACCCAGCACATCACAACCAAACCGAATTCAGTCTACTTCCTCCAACTGGATTTCATCTGTGAAAGTTGTCAGAATCAGAATGGAGTCACCTGTATCAAGCCCTAATAAAATGTAGCCTGAGACGGGAGGTTCTCACATACATATGCCTGATAACAACAACTATCACAAAACACTTTACAAAAACCACAACTGTGCATAAAGGCCATCAAAACCTTAGAAGATACTTCTTTGGGGACATCTGCCCAGCAGCCGCCTGCCCAACCTTGGACTGATGCCATCCTTGCTATTGATTCTTGTAGCCAAAGGTAATGGAGTCAAAGCAACTTATATAATCCTCCTTGTTTTGCCTTTAAAAATTTCCCCTTGCCTGAACCTCTTTGAATACACATATAATTTACTAAGGCACATGTATTCCCATTCCAATGCTACTCCTGAATAAACATTATTTTTTTATTTAGATAAGTTTTCTCTTTGTTATTTAGTTTGACATAATAGTGTCCAGAAGCAGGATAGAGAGAGCCCACCTCGGATAAATCAGTGGCCCCTGGAACTGAGTGTGGTCCCAGCAGAGTCGCCTCTTCTACCCTGGTGAATGTCCTCTCTGGTTCTTGGACTCCTTCTCTTTGATGAGTTCTTTTAACTTTATTTGGGATCTTCTCTTTTGGTATAAGACTGCCTTAAATAAAGGACCCTGCATCCCTCTTGGGACTATAAAGTCTTTTCTAGCAAGCCCTTTCTGATATAAAGATGAGTGTCCTTTTGGAGAGTACTCTGGCTTCTACAGAATTTACATTCTGTTTGTGAGGACCTCATTTTTTTCTGGTGGATTCAGGTTGGGATCTTTTTATGTGCCTAATTTAGAGTTTTTTTGTTTGGTCTGCTTACCTGGCCTAAAATTTTTGTGAGCACTGTTTGATTTCATCTTTGGTTACACATGTCTATAAATTACCTGGCTATTTTACTTTTTTCCCCTTATTTCATTTCTGAACATCTTCCAAGAGTAAAAATAAACATTCCATATGGTGGGCACAAGGTGGCTAAATTAAAAGACACTAGGGCAGCAGCTACCATCTAAAACGTTAGTCCAAGTCCCTGACATGGCCTGAGGCCTGATAGGATTTATAGGATTTTTTTTCTTTCAAAGATTAAGAAGCAAAATGGGGCCAGGTGAGGTGGCTCACACCTGCAATTCCAGCACTTTGGGAGGCCGAGACAGGCCGATCACAGGGTCAGGAAATCAAGACCATCCTGGCCAACTTGGTGAAACCCCCATCTCTACTAAAATTACAAAAATTTAGCCAGGTGTGGAGTCATGTGCCTGTAGTCCCAGGTACTCAGGAGGCTGAGGCAGAATTGCTTGAACCCAGGCGGCAGAGACTGCAATGAGCCAAGATCGTGCCACTGCACTCCAGCCTGGATGACAGAGACAGACTCTGTCTCAAAAAAAAAAAAAAGAAAGAAAGAAATGAAATAGGATTCTCAAATCTTGAAGCATGCCAAACTTTCTGTGACTCCAGCCAGCTATATTCAAAATTTATGGTCCATTGTGGTGTATATTTTTAATTGATGGACAAATTACACCCAGGATAATTTGTGGCTATTAAACAGATCATTCAAACTCCCTAAACTTATTTTTCTTAGAAGTTTGCTAGCTAATTCTTGATTACTGTATTAGTTTGTTTTCATGGTGCTAATAAAAGCATACTGGATAATTTATAAAGAAAAAGAAGTTTAATAGACTCACAGTTTCATGTGGCTGGGGAGGTTTCACAATCATGATGGAAGGCAAAGAGGAACAAGTCACATCTTACATGGATGGCAGAAGGCAAAAAGAGAGCTTGTGCAGGGAAACTCCCCCTTATAAAACCAACAGATTTCATGAGACTTATTCACTATCATAAGAACAGCATGGGAAAAACCTGCCCCCATGATTCAATTACCTCTTACCAGATTCCTCCCACAACACATGGGAATTCAAGATCAAATCTGAGTGGGGACACAGCCAAACCATATCAACTATCTATTGATGTTGATTCTACTCTAGTAATTTTTAATTCTATGTTTGTGAATTGTCTTTTTAAAAAAATTTTCCCAGTTTGTTAAAGGAGTTCACACAGAATAGGAAACTATACCCACTCCTTATCTAATTAATTTAGCAAATCAACTTGCCTACACTCTTGAGGACACAAAGACAAAGAAAACCACTAAAACCCTAAAACTTCAATTATAACAGATAGAAGCTCCTAGAAAAAAAAAAAACTAGTATAAAAAAAAGTAGTATAAAAAAGCAGCTCACTGTAAAAAAACTATTGCCACAAAAAAAAGTCCATGTAATCTTTCTCTCAACTTCCACTACCCCCACCAGAAGACCATTCTCAATATCAGCCTTTTAAAGAGTCATCCCTTCTAATGTAAATTTGTATTTGACTGTCTAATAAATACTTAGAGTAATGGAACTGTTACTTGCAAGATTGATAGTCTTGAGCTCAGAGCTATAATATATCTCTGTCCAGCATAAAACTTACTTTGTCTGCCAGAAAAGAAAGAAGAAAGAAAGAAAGAAGAAAGAAAGAAAGAAAGAAAGAAAGAAAGAAAGAAAGAAAGAAAGAAAGAAAGAAAGGAAGGAAGGAAGGAAGGAAGGAAGGAAGGAAGGAAGGAAGAAAGGAAGAAAGAAAGAAAGAAAGAAAAATTGATTTTGTGTGTAATCAATTTGGCTATAATTAAAAAGAAATTATTTAGAAGTTTTTCCAAAAATTGGACATTAATACACTAATACAAAACTAGATTATTTTGGTCCCCTATGTTGAAACAACAAAATTTTCTTCACGTATTAATCTTCTCTAGAAAAAAATAAAAAGAAGTGTTTAATTCTGAAATTTTTTTCAACCATTTTCTGAACTGCAACTTCTTGTTTTACAGTCTTTATTTCTGCCATGTTTCTTCCTGAGATCCAATTAATTTCCCTATTTAAGGTTGAGAATGTTGTCTTCTTCATTTAGAATGGCAATTTTATTTCTCCATGTAGAATTTTCCTCTTGAGGCTTTTCAGATTCAGTATTTTGGAAGTTCAACCTCTGCTGTACCCACAGCTCATGATTTGCAAGTCATATATCACTGCCTCCTGCTCGCTCTGTCCTTGAGAAGGTACAGCTTTTTGCTTGGCTGAGATGGTACTTCTCTCCTTCAACCTTCTCATCAGTTCCTATAACTTTTTTTCCATTTATTAATCTTCTGTTGTGACCTGATGCTGAAATGTTTGTCCTGAAGGCTTAGAAAAGCAATGTTTTCCCAATGTAACTTGATTCTATACTCTTGGCTTTTCTTGATCTGACTTGTGCCTGCATCCAGGCAATTTCATGTGCCTTTATTTTTTCTAAAAGCCATACATTCCCCTGTTCAAGATACTGGCTTTATTGTCTATTTCTTCTGTCATATGGTGTACATTAATAACTTGGGCACAGACTCTTCTTGAGCTTGATTGAATTCAAGTATCTTTTCATCAGGTTTGACTTCCAGATTAAACAAGCTTCCCATCTGCAGAAGCAATCACACTGAAGGAGGTTTTTTCTTTACCTTCTAGTAATTGGCCTAGGAAACAAATATTTTGTAATTTCTTGTGCTTCGTGTCTTCATTAGTTTATTACTTAGGAAAACTGAACTTTGAAAGGGTTAATGAGATTTTTCTTCTTACACCCATGTGACTGTCTATATTTGCTTTTAGAGTCTTTTGAATATCACTTTGTTTAAATTAAAGACTATTATTTCACAGTGACACGTGATCCTATTTTGATAAAGTGTTTTGAACCTTTTGGCATTTTTGGCAGGCTTCCCCACAATCAAGTTCTAAATTAAATCTTTTTGTTTACTTCAAACTAACTTTGAGCTGCTCCAGAGGACCCTGGAACAAAACATTTTATGAAAGTGATATATTAAACTAAATCAGGCTTAATTAATATGTTGGACTGTATGGGAAACATTGTCATATGATATCTGATGCTAGATTTTCTCTCAGTTACACTTATGACAATGTTATTGATTTGAATGCTCCAAAATGATACGAAATTCCTTAAAATCTAATATATCGTCAGTTATAACTCAGGCTATCTTGTTTTATGCCACAGAAACAACCAAAGTTTCTTATCAATTTCCAGATTTTTAACCATGGTTATTCTAAGTTTTTGTCACCCACAGTTAATCTTTTGATTCTTCTCTAAAACCATCTGCAATCAGATTCATGGCAAAGATTCTAACCAACTCTTGAATGCAGATTTCTAATAATGTTAAAATGATGGACTAAATAAAATTTTCCATAACTTTAAAGGAGAAACTGTTAAATTTATGAAACTGCTAATCAAGATCAAGCAAAACAAAAAATTAATTATAAGAAATTGAATAATTGATAAAGATTATGTTTTATGGCTTTTATTTGAAAACTATCGGTTCTTTACTTAAATATTTTGTTTTTCAGATTCAAATTAATTTTCTCTTTATCTATAGCTTACAATTTGGTAAAATATGCTCTTGTGAACAAAAGTGGAAACATTTACTTTTTTTGCTAATTGATCCCTCCAAAATTTGGAAACTATTTGTGAATATTCTTATCTTTCTAGCAATAAGAATCTGCTCTCTTATAACAGGATACAATTGCAAGGATTGGTTATATTACCAAGGTTTTGACTTGGGTGTTAGTTTTGAGTTGTTTATGTGTCCTGCAGACAAAGTCGAAGTCTGCCTCGGTTCGGCTTTCTAGTCTCAAGAGGTTTTTAAGTCGAAATTACAATGTGGTCAATCATTATTCTTGTCACATTATGTAAATGATCAGGAAAATTTGATAAAAACTAAACTTATTTTACAAACAAATTAGTCTTACTTTCACTATCTCTGAAAAAAATCAGGATTACTATAGAGAGAAAAATTATGTTTCTCTATAGCTATAATATACTTTTCATTAGATTATAGCCCTATACATTGTTTTTGAGTTCTGGTTATCTACCTGTAGACTGAACTAGATTCTAAATTATCTTACCTTCCTCCAATATCTAGCTACAATGCACCAACTAAGAACAATAACTGTTCTGATCCTGAAGCCCTATAGCTGAAAGTAAATAAATTTTAAGGCACAAGTCTTATGTCTGATGTATAGGTCACGCCAGAAGTTCATTAGACCACCGAATTCCATTACCAGAGATGTTCAGACTCCAATCCAGGATGGGGTATAGGCAGTTTCTTGCTGTGGACAGCTTTTCTTACAATGATAGAACAAGACTCCCAACATACTGAGACTCTTGCCCCTCTTAATTTTCTCTTGCTTGTGGTTACCTCTTTCTTGGACAAGATAATGCTAGGTACAATCCTAGCAGAATAATGCTGGCCCAGTGCTTTCAGAGGATAGCCAAGATCTACAGAATAGACAAAAACTGAATTTGACAATGGACTCCAGGTAGACTTAGTCAAGAGGCACTCCTTCCAAACCTCCTTTGTTGCTCAAATGTTGCCAAAGGGTTTTTGACACTGACTCCTAGTCAACAGTCACTTTTCTCCAACAGGAGATGAGACTAGCAACCTGGGACAGGTCCACACTGCCACTGAGGGACAATCAAAACTTACCAAGATGACCAATCGCTGATGCTTTCAGAGAAAGTTCTTGATCAAAAGGGGGAAATGTGAAAGTTGTCAGAATCAAATGGAGTCATTTATGTCAAGCCCTGACAAAATGGAGCCAGAGAAGGCAAGAAGGGAGTTTTTTCATACGCATATACCTGGTAACAAGAACTATCACAAAAGACTCTGCAAAAGCCATAACCTTGCACAAAGGACATCATAATTTCACACAAACAAACCCTTATACAAGGACATCCGTCCAGCAACTGCCTGTCCAACCTTGGACTGACGCCACCCTTGTTATTGATTCTTGTAGCCAAGGATAATTAATTCAAAACAACTTATGTAATCCTCCTTGTTTTACCTTTAAAATTTTCTCCTTGCCTCAACTTCTTCAAATATACACATAGTTTACCATGACGTGCATATTCCCATTGCAATGCTACTCCCAAATAAATGTCATTTTCTTTTAGAGCGTCTACCTCTCTACTTACTATTTAGTTTGACACCTTCTATTGTCTAACAGAATGGCCTCACCATCTCTTTGTTCACTTCAGCTTAAAATGTGAGTGGTTTTATTGATTTCTCCTGTTTTACCCACCCCTACCCTCAATTGGGCTTCAAGACGCTTAGCTTCTACCTGTCAAACTTCTCTACATTTTCTCCTCTGTAGTCTGGTTTTCCTACCATGGCTCTGGATTATACCTTCATTACTTTTATTCTGTACTATTGCAACAGCCTCTGATCAGCTTTTCTTTCTCCTACTGAGTCCCCCTATTTCATTCAATCTGTCTCCCCCTTCCAAAAGGACACATGCTCACTCCCTAGCCAGCATGAAGGACAGCCTCCTGAGGATGGATTTCCAGCCTTTCCACACCCTGCCTGTGTGATTCATTCTTCACTCTTCCCAAACACATGCATTGCAACTGCACATCTTCTTCTAGGCTCCCAAAAACACCGTGCCCTTTCACTGTTCTTGCTTTCCTTTCCTAGAAATAGCTTCCACCCCACCCTTATCCCGCCTGAGAAATCCTCATCATCCTCTAGGGCTGGGCCCATTGTCCCCTCCTGGTAACACTTGTTCTCTGTGTGCTCCACAATTAAGGCATTACCAAGCCTCCACTGGGCGTGAGGCCACACCTTGCTTCTAGGGAGTAGGCCCAACCTAAAGGATAAGGTTACTCATAGAATCTGTCTCTAAGGAAGAGCAAGAGCCTCCCACTTGAAAACAGAGCTGAGGGTGAAGGCATTGGTTTGGACTACAGAGGTTCCCAGGGACAAAGGGACAGGCCCCTGATGAGCATGTTTCACATACAGTACCTGCTCTAGAGACAGGCAGAGAGCTAAGAAGCAGGCACCAAGGTAGGGCATCCATGACAATGAACCAGCCCCATGGGGCTAACAGAGTTTCCCAACACAGATCTTTGGAAACTGCCTCAGAATGACCTGTGATGCTTCTTTAAAAATACGCGTTCTTGAGCCTACCTTAGATAATAAGTCAGAACCTATGGAGACGGGACCTTGGAATCTGCATTGTAACAAGATTCTCAGGAGATGCTGAAACACACGAAACTTTCAGGACTCCTAGAATGAAGGATGAGGCATCTCGTGACAAGAAAAACAAGGCAAAGTTAGCAACTCCCAGCCTTCAGGGCTGGATTCCACCCAGAAGACCTAGTTCCCTAACATGAAAGAGACTCATGATTTTCATCAGTTAATTGCAATAATGCACCAAATGGTACTGGAATCTAGGAAACCAAGCTAGGAGGGCAGTCCACCAGTATGTCAGACTGAAAGGGACAGAAGGGGTGGAGTTGAGGCAGAAGCAAAGAACAATGAGCAAAACTTCAAGAAACAAAATGCGGATGAAAGTACCAGTCCCTACCTTACAGGGTTTTTGTGCTACACATAAATGTGGTTGTGTATATCAAACATCTAGCACATGCCTGGTATGGAGTAGATCCACAACAGATGTCAGCTGCCCTGGGATTCATTCCACTAACTTTTCCTTTGATATGCACTTTGCGGAGCCATTGTTGAAGGTTTTAAAGAAGCTAAACTAAGATGGGCCCTATCTCCCGGCCCCACACACCTGGTGCTCACAGAGCCACATCAGGTAAGTTGGGGCTGAGTTCCCAGGTCTTACCTGTGGATGGATGCTCACGCAGGTAGGAGTGTTCTCGGGCAATGCCTTGCTTACTCCTACTCACTGAGACCCAGTACCACCAGCCTTTATGAGCCATGTATTCTGGTGTCCCAACCCTGAACTGTGGGTGGTATATCATAGTCACACAGGGTACAACATGAGTTCTAAAAAGACTGAAAGTAGGCTGGGAGCGCTGGCTGATGCCTGTAATTCCAGCACTTCGAAAGCCCGAGGTGGGCAGATCACAAGGTCAGGAGTTCGAGACCAACCTGACCAACATGAGGAAACTCCATCTCTTTTAAAAATACAAAAATTAGCCAGGCGTGGTGGCACACACCTGTAATCCCATGTACTTGGGAGGCTGAGGCAGAAGAATCGCTTGAACCCAGGAGGCGGAGGTTGCAATGAGTCAAGATCGCACCACACCGCACTCCAGCCTGGGCGACAGAGCGAGACTCCATCTAGAAAGACTGAAAGTGAAATTTCAATTAAGCAAGATAAATAAATTCTAGAGATCTGCTGCACAGCACTGTACATGTAGCTGATAATAATATATTGTTGTACATTGAAAATTAGTTAAGAAGTTACACCTCATATTAAGCGTTCTTAACATAAACACATTTTTTAAGCTCGGGGAGGTGGCCCAGAAGGAAACGTTGAGGAACGCTGCAGAGTGTCTTGGTGTCAAGGAGAAGAAAGCACTTCAGCAACGTCCCCATAGCAGCAGGGGCAGAAAGTCTAAGGCAGGGCGGGGGTGCACAGATCTTAAAAGCTGTGGCAAGCAGGCCCTGGGCAGCACTGTTATAATGTGATCAACAGCGCCATCTAGTGGAAGAGAAGATGAACAGAAGCGAGTGATTCAATTAATGGTTGATAACCTTGCGTTTGAGTTGAAATGCACCTGAACAGTTAATATTTTCTTTACAGAGGAGACATAGAGACTAAGTTTGATTTCCCCACAGGTTAAGCCAGATCTCAAATGGCAGAGCTAGGACTGGCTTGTCAACTCCTAAGCCAGTCCCCTCATTACACTGTCCGGCCTCCCAAGGACCTGTAGGATTGACCTTGACTTAGATGTCGACTGGGGTCTCTCTGCTCGCTCCGCAAAGCCTGCACAACAGTTGGATCAAATCCCCCATTCCCTGCCCCGCCCCGTGTCCACTGCCTTCCCCATGTGTCTATGAATTCCTGGTCACCTCTGGTTCCAGAATTTTCCTCCAATTCATTCCCATCCTCAAGCCTACATCTTAGAGCGTTTCTTTATCTCAGCCCTGACATCCACCCAAACATAGAAGCAAACTGTGGTGTCCGGGTCGAGACAACAACCAGAAGCAACCTCACACCTAGCAAAAATAAAACACCTTGCTTGAGGCCAATGGAGATGAAGGAAAACTGAAAAGCTCTTTTCTTGAGAACATTTTGACTATTCCGCCCTGTTATATAGAGACTGTGACCATATAATTAGTCTTCCACACCAGGACAACTCTGAAAGTGAAAAAGGGATCAAAAATAATTACAATTATAGAGCTAGAGATATGGATAAAGTTACATAGATAGATGAAATCTTAATTGGCAACTGATTTTATTTTACTGACGGGCCTTTAAAATCATCCTACACACACAAAAAAAAAGTTTTCAAAAATAAAATTTTCCTTTTTTTTTTTTGAGACAGACTCTTGCTCTGTCGCCCAGGCCGGAGTGCAGTGGCTCAATCTCAGCTCACTGCAACCTCCATCTCCTGGGTTCAAGCAATTCTCCTGCCTCAGCCTCCTGAGTAGCTGGGATTACAAGTGCATGCCACGACACCTGGCTAATTTTTGTATTTTCAGTAGAGACGGGGTTTCACCACGTTGGCCAGGCTGTTCTCAAACTCCTGACCTCTAGTGATCTGCCTACCTAGGCCTCCCAAAGTGCAGAGATTACAGGTGTGAACCACCGTGCCCGGCCCTAATAAAATTCTCTTTTAAAATAGCATGTGTTCATACCTGTAATTTCAGCATTTTGGGAGCCTGAGATGAGTGGATCACCTGAGGTCAGCAGTTTGAGACCAGCCTGGCCAACATGGTGAAACCCCATCTCTACTGAAAATTAAAAAATTACCTGGGCATGGTGGCACTCACCTGTAATCCCAGCTACTCGGCAGGCTGAGACAAGAGAATCACCTGAACCCGGGAGAGCAGAGCTTGCCCACTGCACTCCAGCCCCATCTCAAAAACTAGCAATAATAAATTAATCAAAAATAAAACAAAATAGCATGTATCTGTGCACCCTAAGCAAAATGTGAAAAAAAAACTTTTTAAGTTTTTTATCTCAGTGTTTAAAAAAACACAAACATAAACAAAATCATTATTCTTGTACAATCTCAAGCATTTTAGAAATCCTGGTCTCTAAAGCTGTCCCTATTTTTCTAAAGAATTTAGTTTTTCAATATGCCGTATTTTAATTCTTTCATAAAATTGCCAGAAATCTGCTTCAAAGTTGCATTTTATGATTAATGAAATTGGGGGTGTTAGAAGATAGTCTTTCTGCAGGTGCTGAAATACCTGCTAAGCTCAGAGCAAATTCTACATGATGGGGGATATTGTTGATTAAAACTTTCCCCCTTTCTTTTTTTTTTTTGAGACAGGGTCTGGCTCTCTCACCCAGGCTGGAGTGCAGTGGCACCATCTCAGCTCACTACCACCGCCACGTCCCAGGTTCAAACAATTCTCAAAAAACAAAAAAGAAAAAAAAAGTTTCCATAATTTAATTCTTAAATAATACAGCTCCATTATTGTCACAGCTAAGGTTTCTTTGCCGCTATTCAGAGAAAAGGTTTTCAACAAGCCAGAACTTGTCAAATAATTTACCTATTTATGATTATTTTGAACATTTCACCAAGTTTGGGAACTGCAAAATTGAGGCCCTTGATTTCATTCCATATTGATAAAAAAATATATAAAATTATCTAATTAAAAGTACAAATCCTATCAACAGAGTCCTCCCACAAGTTGAAATATTCCAAAATGCAGTTATAGAATTTCAAAATTAAACATCACACACATTTGAACTCTTAAAGTTGTTCATCTCCTCCTTTCTTTTTTTGGTAATTAATGTATATGTCTTCCTGTCTGCAGGCTTTGCTTTTGATACTTGTAATTGGCTAAAAGCAGCAAAAGCTAAGACTTTTCCTACGCTGTTTTATAAACGCTTTGTGTAGACACTTCTAACTGATTTTGCAGGGAAAACGCAATGAAAAGGTAAATGATCTGTTTACTAAAAACAACAACAAAACTTTAATACTACTGTGAGACATGAGTTGATTCATAATATAGTTTTTCAAAGATTCCAACACTTCTAAAATTCAACTGATTAAGGCTTCACAAAAAACCTGTAATTATTTTGTACATTCATTTAAAAATGTGTACAGAGTACACTAGAGGTTGGTAAGGGGTGGAGGGAAGATAGGAAAAGATTTGTTTAAAAATACAGAATTACAATGTTCTATAGCACTGTAGGCTGAGTTTAGTTAATAATAATGTATTATATAGCTTCAAATAACTAGGTGTATACTGAATGTTCCCAACACAAAGCAATGATAAATGCTTGAGATGGTGGACATGCTAATTACCCTGATCTGATTACAATCCATAATATCAAAACATTGCTCTATATCCCATATGTATGTACAATTGTTATATGTCAATGTAAAAATTAAAGGAAAAACAATTTTAAAAATAAATGTTTGTAAATTTTTATAACTGTAACTTCTATTTTTGTAAAAAAATCAGTGTACTTGGACACAATTATGAATTTTATGAGCCCTACAACCAATTCCAAGTCTATTGCTGATTTATGGGATTTTTTAATTTAGAAAAGAAAATTCGTTTATTATAACAGTAAGATTATTTTCCTCTTGCAGAGAAACAAATGACAAAAAATAAATGCATATTTTTTAAAAGTTGGAAAAAAACTAACATAACCAAAATTTCTCTTTGTTATCACTATAGAAATCAGTAATTGTATCTTCAATGATGAACCTTTAAATTTACAATTGAATTCATAATACTGTCAGATGTTTCTCATTTAATAAACAAATATTCCAAAAGTTTTGTGAATCCCACAAAAGAAAATTGGAACCATTATTGAAATTAACGTAAATAATTTTCTATTGGCAACTGCTCATGACACTGACATGAAACTGACATCATGTAACTCTTGGGACATTCTTTTTCTGATGGAACTCACATATCTATAACTATTGCTTCACCTGTCTTATGTAAACTTGGAAATGGAATGAGTTAATTTCATTCGGACAATAGTCACATGATCTGAATGAAGCATCGCACTTCCCAGAGAGCTGCAATGGGAGGTCTTTGCAGCCAGATGTGCTAAATCAAAACATTTGGAGGAGACCCTGGTGCTTCTTCAGCAGGTTGGCATTTCTGGTTTTCACATGGTCAGTGATGGCAGTGCAGCCCGTGGTGTATGGGAAATTTTAATCCAGGTTACATCATCAACAGGAAGAAAGCAAATTCAGCACCCTGGCTTTTCATTAAAGCCACTCTTTACTTTCTTTCTTTCTTTCTTTCTTTCTTTCTTTCTTTCTTTCTTTCTTTCTTTCCTTCTTCTTTCTTTCTCTTTCTTTCTGTCTTTCCTTCCTTCCTTCTTTCTTTCTTTTCTCAATGTTGTCAACAGGGTATACTTCAAAATTAAACATTGTTACCAAATAAATAAGCAGCTGCAGATTTACCACCATGCACTAAGTGATAAAACTACAAGTGTCTTCAGACTGTTCTGTATCTGCTCACAGAACATTACTCGGTATTTCATAAACATGCAAGCTCTAATTTCAGACATTTCCTATTGACCTCACCACCTGGCAGCCCTGGTGCTTTGTGCACCTCAGGGAGCAAGGCCTGGGGACTGCCAAGCAACCTCCTGGAGCAGCAGCAGCCAATGTTTCTCCCACACTCAGAGATCCTAAGTCAATGTCTAGATGCACCTTATTTTAACCCTAAGTGTCTTACATAGTATCTTGAACAAAATAGTATCAGTTTTGCTGTATCTGGAAAGGCTCCAGAAAAATAAATAATCAATCAAACAAACAATGGTTTTTTAAATCATGGGTCATCATTTAGGTTTGACCCCGTGTTTAAATGGAAATTCTGTTTCACACTGTAAGAGAAGACAATGACAAACCTAGAAGTACAAGTTGTGAGGGAGGGGTTTATCCAGGATTGTCTTAAATAGTATGCAAATGTTAAATATACTTCACTTAAAATTATTCTAAATCTGGAATAAATGCTAAGACCTTCTGAAAACAGGTGTAATGTCAGTATCGCCTCTATGCTTATAAAGAGCAATCTCCAATCCCTTCCTAAATTACCTCCATACCACCATTTGCATACCAAGAGCTCAGGTGAATCTCAGCTGCAGCAGGGAAAGAGCTGACTGAGCTTTGGACAAGGCGCTATCCTCCCTTCTGGAGGAAGATTGAAGTGACTTGTTCTTCCCCTTCCTTTACAAGGAAGAGGATTAAGCTGAAGGCTACTCGCTAAAGTTACTTACATAACCTTAAACTAGCAGGAAACTGAGGTGTACAAAGGTAAGAGGAAGCAAATCAAATTTTTCTTGAGTTTCAGAGTGGGCTTGCTGTATGTTGGCATTCTTGAATCTTTGAAGATGACTTTGCACCTCACAGGTGGGTCCCTTGGATAACTGGTTTACAGGATTTGTTCCTTTAAATTTTTGTTCCTTTGTCATAACTTTATTTGTCAGGAATTTGTCATTGGAATGGGCTTCATTTTTTATGTGAATAATATTAATGTGCTAATAGGGCAAGAAAACCCTGCAGACCTGCCTCCAAAATCATTCTTGCTCAGTTCAATGGAAATGCAATAGGAACTTTTCAGTCTGTAAAGGAGCTGGGTTTTCTGTAGCCTTTGGCTCTTGCCTCTAACTCACTCCCTTCTTCAAGTCATCCGTCTCTCTGTGGCTCCTCTTCCTTGGCAGGCCACCCACCCGGGCTTCCCTGGGTTCTGTCATCAGCCCCACTCTCTTCTCCTGATGCTCTCTCACAGCCGCGGTTTCGAGCCCCACCATAAGCTGATTCATTTCTCAACTCTAGAAATGCTAGTGTCCTTTCCCGTCTCTTGCTGAATGTCCCATTGGCATCTCAAAATCAACATGGGTAAAACTAAAAACAACTAAAAGCAGGTTACAAATAAAAACAAACAAAAAACCCTACTCCTCATCCTTAACTTTTCTTTTTCTGTTAGAAAAAAAAAATGTAAACCCACCTTTCTTGGGACAAAAATTTCATAGAAGACAAAAATGGTAACAGACCTCTAAATAAAAGCATTAGCAGAGTTCCAATCAGGAATACTGCATCCCCTTAATGTTCAACTTAAAATGAAACCCAAAGCAACAGAATACATTGAGTATTATGAGAATTCATTAGCAGATCTATACCATTAACATATCAGCAAACAGGTAAGTTTCCATTGAATTACATAGTATTTTCCTATAGTACAGCCAAAAGAGATGCACGTACATCAATGGGTATCATCAAAATGACAGCATGGACACATCTGCATACCTCTCTGTCCCTTTATCCTTCGTCTGCCCCTCTGTGGCCAACCTGTTAAACAAGTTGCAATATACACTGCTCAGAGGTGCTTTAATAATTCAATGTCCAAGATGCATCTTTTCTGTCCATTATAACAAAAAGATATTTACAAACCAGCTGATTTGCTAACTCTACTTGTTATTCTACATTGTCAACTCAGGAAACCTATGAAACTTAGATGTCGCAAAATAATAAACTTTGTCCACAATAAACAGAGGCACTTTTCTAAAAAGGCTCATAGAGACCTACAGTTATCATCTGAAACCATCTTCTAGGTATGGAGATGCCAGCAGAGAGTTCTGCCCTTCAAGAGGGAGTCCTGTACTCAGCCACCCTCCACTTCCCATGTCCAGGGTGGTTCCATTAAGTTGCATAAGCCTGAAAACTAAGAATCATCACAGTCCCCCTGTGGTCCCTTACCCACACATCCCTACCCAATAAATCACCACACCCATGTGAGTCTACATTGGGTAAATGGCTCTCCAGAGCCCATATCCTGATCTTCCCTCTCCATCCCCAGCACCACTGCTATAGCTGGGGCCTCACACACTCTCACCTGGGTTACTTCAACTCCCTCCTCACCTGTCTCCATTCTTTCAGCCCTCACCAGCCACTGGCCAGGTACACTTTTCAGAAATGCAAATCTGAGCTCTCCTCTGCCCTCCTTTCAACTAGTGAGACTCTAAAGAGGCTCCACATCTGTGTCAGTCTGTGGATTCTGAAACTTGACTGTCGTGAGGTAAGTATAGAAATGGACATTATGAATATAGAAACCGCTAGGACAATTTTACCAAGTAATTTTGTGTACATTGAAACTAATCATGAAAAGCTAGGGCTTCTGTTTTGGGGGTCTTCACTTTTTTATTTTATTTTCTCAGAACTCTTATTTTGTTTTATTTAAGTATTGGTCTATGACAAATTGGAGATACAAGGGGGTGGACTGTACCTTCACCATAGGTAGTTGGAGAGGCACCTCTGTGAATTGTCTCCCTCCTCTTGATTGTCCTTGGAATGAATTTCAACCTCCTAGGGTGTTGGGGCGTCATGCACAGCCCTGCCTACACTCACCGCCCACCGCAACCCCACAGCCGCGTCCTTTCTCCTGAGTCCTTCCTGTGCGTGGGCCACCACCTCCCTGGCTTTCTTTTCCTAACTAATTCCCGCCAGTCCTTTCAGACTCAACTCACACTCAGCCAGGAGTTCTCCCTCTTACTCCAGCGCCCCTGGAATGACCCATCCTAGCTCTCCTCATGGCTCACCTTCTTTTACATGGCTATGACCTCTGTGACTCATTTTTATCTCTTCCCCCACCCTTTGGCCAATACATTTTTATGCAAAGAATTAATGAAAAGATGAATAATTACATTGATGAAAACTTCCTTGATAACCTTGTGGACTAGATGAAGACAGCAAATGAGAGTCCAGTTAGGTCATTTCATGATTAGGTCATTTCAGATGGCTGTTTATTGGATGCTCAATACAATGTTATTCATGAAAAATAAATTTATGATTGAGCATGATGTGCTTAAAATTATAGAATACAGAGTGCAAAATTTCTTTAATGCTTACTATACCTCCATTACCGGTGCCTGTGATGAATTTTGGTGACAAAGAGAATGACACCCAAATGGTCTCCTGTTCGCCAGCTCAGGCAGGCTGACTCTCAGGCCAGCAACGTTGCAGTGACACCTGCCCAAGGGTGGGAAAACCTGTTCTCTATGTGGAAAGCTACTGACCTAATTACCCAATCCACGGAGTTCCTGCTTTCCCCTAAGTCAGCAAGAAGAGTAATTAAGAGCAAGAGAAAACAGCTCACCCTAACTTCCCAGGACCTCCCTTCAGTGGCTGGCTAAATTTAGCAATCGACACCAGCTCTTGACAAAGGGAAGAAGGCCTGTTTATTCAGGAGCCGTACCCAAGTGTCCATCTCCCTGGTACCCAAGCTTTGGTTCTTAGGCATCCAACTCCCTTTATCCAGGCATCCTCCCTAAGGAAAGATGGAACTAGAGATGGCAGTGACTCCTTTTGGACCCCAGGTTGGCTCCAATCAGGTCTCGACATGTCATCTCAGCTATCTGACCGCTCCTTGCAACAAACCAGCTGGTATCAGTACCCCTCACTAGTGCTCTACCCCAGGGTAAGTCCGTTCTCCTAAGCAGGGCCTACTTCTCATCAGCTTACTTGCTCCTAAAATCTATACACTTCTGTGGCCAGGCGTGGTGGCTCACACCTATAATCCCAGCACTTTGAGAGGCCAAGGCGGGTGGATCACGAGGTCAAGAGATCGAGACCATCCTGCTCAACATGGTGAAACCCCGTCTCTACTAAAAATACAAAAATTAGGTGGGTGTAGTGGCGCACGCCTGTAGTCCCAGCTACTCAGGAGGCTGAGGCAGGAGAATTGCTCGAACCCAGGAGGCAGAGGTTGTGGTGAGCCGAGATCGCGCCGTTGCACTCCAGCCTGGGTAACAAGAGCGAAACTCCGTCTCAAAAAAAAAAAAAAGAAAAAAATCTACACACTTCTAATTGCCCTAATTTTACAGAGGATCATTATCTTAACAAGGTAAAATATTGAATTGATGATGATGATGTCCGTAATGGTAATGACAGTAGTACTGCAGATGTAATGATGCTCTTTTTCCTTCTGCAAATTTTACTGAGTACTGAGCAGGGTCACTGCTAGCTTCTACCATATCGTTTGTGAATTCAAAACAGGTGATCCTTTCTCAAACAGACACAGCCCCACATCCTGGAGCCCTGCTATGCAAGTGGACTACAAGCTTGACGTCAGCTCCCTCTCACCATCTCTGGAGGATTTCCTTGTGCAGGGATCAACCTCCACACCTGTATGCAATGGTGCTCATGTAAGGAATAGCCCGAATACACAGAAGACTGGGCAGCCTGCAAGAAAGAGGCAGGTCTGTGTTTATATTTGGGCAGGCAAAAAAAACAAAAAAAACAAACAAACAAAAAAACACAACAGCTAGATGGTGTGGGAGAGAAGTTGGTTGTATTGCCTTGACATTTACTACCTCCTCCAGTAACCTTTCTGGGATTGCTGGAAATAAAACATCATTTTCTTTTGTGTTACTAATTTTCTTTAGTGCCCAGCCACATCAACTTCTTGAAAGCTTAGAAGAGTGCTGCAGCAGGCCAGGCGCAGTGGCTCTTGCCTGTAATCCCAGCACTTTGGGAGGCCAAGGCAGGCGCATCACAAGGTCAAGAGATCAAGATCATCCTGGTCAAGACGTTGAAACCCCATGTCTACTAAAAATACAAATATTAGCTGGGTGTGGTGGCATGTTCCTGCCATGCCAGCTACTCAGGAGGCTGAGACAGGAGAATCGCTTGAACCCGGGAGGCAGAGGTTGCAGTGAGCTGAGATCGTGCCACTGCACTTGGTGACAGAGCAAGACTCCATCTCAAAAAAAAAGAAGAGGAAGAATAATGAACCTGTTTAATTTTGTTCAAAACAGCTTTTCCCAAATTTTTCAACCATGGACTCCTATTCTCATAGCAGCTTCTCATACTCGAAGAACTACTGTTTCTCCAGACACATTTTCAGAAACATAAGATGATCTTGTTTCATGTCATCAGAGAAGCCCTCATTAGATGCAAGCGACAATCAACACAGCCAGACACAGGGATTACCTGCTCATTCCAATTCTATTTCCCATCCATTGAAAATATGTCTTGGTATTTATTTTACTATGTGATAGGTCCTGTCCCAGGAGATGTGAGAAGTGCAAAGCAGCCTGTTGATAGGGACAGGGAGGGCTGTCAGTTCAGGCCACATGGGACTGGCAAGACACCTCAAGTGTGGTCAGAAGATAGATACAGAAGGGACGCAGCTGTATCTATTTCATCCCTGATGGAGAATAACGCCATTTCCTTTGTGTGTTCCAGGACTTAGGAAAGGAATGATCATTTGCTGTTAGTGAAACACTTTGATCTCTTTTCTTGAAAAGCTTTCACAAAGTCAAGCAACTGTTATTGTCTGGGCAGAGGATGGTGACAAGGACAAAAGGACAAGGAAACACCCATTTCCTAGATCTGCCATGACAGTAGGGTGGGGTTGAGGGTAAGAATGTTGTGCAAGTGGTTTATAGTCCAAGAGCTCAAACTAAAAAGGAAAGTCTGTTATTTCTTTTTTTTTTTTTTTTTTTTTTGAGACGGAGTCTCACTCTGTCACCAGGCTGGAATGCACTGGCGTGATTTCAGCTCACTGCAACCTCTGCCTCCCAGGTTCAAGCGATTCTCCTGCCTCAGCCTCCGGAGTAGCTGGGACTATAGGCATGTGCCACCACACCCAGCTAATTTTTGTATTTTTAATAGAGACAGGGTTTCATCATTTTGGCCAAGATGGTCTCTATCTCTTGACCTCATAATCCGCCAGCCTGGGCCTCCCAAAGTGTTGAGATTACAAGCGTGAGCCACAGCGCCTGGCTGGGAAGTCTTTTTTATCTGCTATAAATCACAAATGCCATACAGTTGACTGAATAGGACTCCTGAGAAAGAAACAGAATTTTCAAAAAAAAATTACATTTAACCAGACGTATTTGAAAAGTAAATATTTATGGAATGTTTGCCTATTATGTAAATATTTAATTAAGTTTTACTTTTATCTGCATTCGTCTTCTATTCAAACATAACATTCCATTTTTAACATAGAAGAAAATCTGCCCTTGAAGATTTTTGTTTTGTTTTTTTCTATGAATCATCAATTTATTGATGCAAAGCAACCAACAATAAAGAGGCTAAAGGGACTTCAGGTCTCTTTCTTCTTTTATTTGTAAAGATCTCTGGGCATACATGAAATCTTGTTCCATGTGAATAATGTGTAGTGATCAAGTCAGGGTATGTGGCTGTCCATCACCCAAGTACAATGCATCTTTGTTAAGTACAGTCACCCTACTCTGCTCTCAAACGTTGAATCTATTCCATCTATCGCACTATATGTTTGTACCCTTTAAGCCACTTTTCTTCATCTTCCCCTCCTCCCACTCACTCCTCCCAGTCTGTTCTCCATCCTTCCACACTCTACCTCCGTGCAATCAAATTTTGTAGCTCTCACATATAAGCGAGAACATTTGATATTTGTCTTTTTATGTGGCTTATTTCATCTAAGATAATTAGTCTGTCTTATTTTACTTTAGCTCGTGACCTTCAGTTCCATCCATGTTGCTGCAAATGACATGATTTAATTCTTTTTTATGGCCAAATACAACTAAATTTTGTAACATAATCAAATCACAGTGATTAAAAGTATAGACGGTGGCTTCAGAGAGCTGGGGTTTAAGTCCTAACCACACGCCTGGGTAGCCGTCTGTGCTCAGCAAGATTTTTTGTGTCACATGTCTGAACTTTGTCACACTTTTGTGTCACATGTCTGAACTTTAGCCCCTTTCACCTCAAATGGAGCCCCACAGGGTTGCTGTGGACACTGAATTATAATGTACGTCATGCTTAGCAAAGTGCCCAGCTCATAATAATTACCCCAAGAATGGCTAAGGAGTCATAGTTGGAAAAAGTAATCACTCATAATTATTACAGAATCATAATGAAAGATAGAGAGGCACTCGGAAAACCACTTTGGAAAACTGTTTGACATTCTGTACCAAAGCTAACTATTTGCAATTAAAAGTCACCAATCCCATTCCTAGGTATATATGTACATACATATGCTACATTTTATATACATATATGTAACAATCAAGAATGCACACATATTTCACCAAAAAAAACATGTACTAGGATATTCATAGTAGTACTATTTGTAATAGCTCAAACCTAGAAATATCCCAATGTCCATGAAGAGCAGAATCAATAAATTGTGATATATTCATAACGTATCAATCACAAAGATTTTAGAAATCTTAAAGAGATACCTTCTGGTCAGGCACAGTGGCTCATGCCTGTAATCCCAGCATTTTGAGAGGCCGAGGTGGGCAGATCACCTGAGGTTGAGAGTTCGAGACCAGCCTGGCCAGCATGACCCCATCTCTACTAAAAATACAAAAATTAGCCAGGTGTGGTGGCATGCACCTGTAGTCCCAGCTACTCAGGAGGCTGAGACATGAGAATCACTTGAACCTAGGAGGGAGGGAGGGTGGGAAGGAGGGAGGTTGTAGTGAGCCAAGACTGCACCACTCCACTCCAGCCTGGACAACAGAGAGAGACTCTGCCTCAAAAAAAAAAAAAGAGAGAGAGAGAGAGAGATAATTACAGATGATTAAGTATAGAGGTGTCCATGGTAATATTATTTATAACAGAAATACTAGAAACTAGCTGAATATTCATCAGTAAGGAAATAACTAAATATATGTTTTCATAATAATAATGTTCATAAATCCATGCCCTGCTATTTACCCATTTGGATGCATTATCCAATTCTTCACAGCCCGTTATTTCCTCATAAATAGATAGGCATAGCCCTTAACTCCAGGGTCTATGTGAGAAAAGGCAAAGGAAGTAATTAAACCCCTTACTGGTGGACTGTCTCTGACTCTAGGGATGTTTTGGCTGACAAGAAAAGGACTGCCAGGATAAGACAAATATTTTGGAAGTCCTAAATAGGGGAAGTCTGGAAGACAGCAATTCTTTCAGTTTCATTCAGTGACCACGTGTCAGGGATTGCTATCAGTTGGAAGATGGCATGGAGCACAGAAGTTAGGAAGTCCAGCTCTGGAATCAGTCTTCATGAGTTCAAATAGAACCACCAACACGCGTTAGCTGTGTGACCTTAAATTGGTTTTCTATCCATTCTGTGTCTAAGATGGGACCATGGTTTCCTCCTGAAAGGTTTCTGGAGAGGACAAAATGAGATAACATACCTGTGACCAGTTTGCTAGTGAGCTGGGCTGGGCAGGGTGCTTGCAGAATGCACCAGAATTCTTCCTTTCCAAACCTACTCTCTTGCATCTTCCTCCTCATCCTAGACCAATCACCCCAGACTATCCACTAGATGGCAGACATTCCCCCAGTTGTGACAATGAAAATGTCCCCTAGGAGGCAGAATTTCCCCTGGTTGAAAAATCACTGAATTAGTCGCAGGGAAGATGACCAAAATTTTCAGTGTTTTCCAAATTAGACACTTCAATTTCCCTGCATTCTTGATTTAAAGAGGCACTAATCTGTCTCCTCCTCTAAAAACTCATTAACTTTTTTCCCAGTCATCTCATATTCTATTTCATAGCCTGGATAAGAGGGATGTTGAAATAAGAAGGCAAAATCTGGCTTTGACCACTCCCAGCAACTCTGCACAAATAATCTTTCCTTTTTAAGATGTAGGGGCATTTGTCAGCTTTTGTACTCCACATTTGTTGCAAGAGGAGACACGTTTATTTCAAGCACACCTTAGGGACAGAAAAGGGGCTATGTTGAATATTAGGTTCAGGGACACCATAACTAATTTAAAACCAATGTGCATGGCATTGAGAAAAACACTGTTTATAAGAAGAAAAAAATGTTTTAAGCACATGCAGTGTACCTAATAAAATGACTTTTAAGGGTGGGTTTAGAGTGAAGAGGACCGGGAAGATCTCCATGTACCCCCGCAAGGTCTCTGATTCCATTATAGATGTTGATGCAGTTGAGAGTCATTCTAGCACTGCCCTGGTCTTTTACTCCATAGGATGAAAGGAGTGTCGGAGGAAGAAGTGAGAGCTGGTGACTAGGAGGAAAGGAAAACAAGGAGAAAGAGGAAGTAATTATTCTCACTTCTTTTTAGTCTGCCTCAGTCTTCAAAAGAGCATTTACATACAGAAATGCTTGGGGGTTTTTTGTGTTTGTTTGTTTGTTTTGTTGTTTTGTTTTGAGACAGAGTCTCACACTATCGCCCAGGCTCGTATGCAGTGGCGTGATCTCGGTTTGCTGCAACCTCTGCCTCCCAGGTATAAGCGATTCTCCTGACTCAGTCTTCCAAGTAGCTGGGATTACGGGCACCCGCCACCACACCGGGCTAATTTATTTTTGTATTTTTAGTAGAGATCGGGTTTCACTATGTTAGCCAGGCTGGTCTCGAACTCCTGACCTCATGATCTGCCCACCTTGGCCTCCCAAAGTGCTGGGATTACAGGCATAAGCCACCGTGCCCAACCTACAGGGATGGTTTTGTAAATGGATGGCTTGGCTCTATTTCAAAATGGTAAGTCTAACTTAATGGAAAAAAAAAAACAAGACATGTAGTTCAATAATATTTTATTGTCAATAGCATAGGAGAAATTCAATACTGAACCTCAGAACAAGAAGAATCTATTTACAATGAATGGCAAGGAAGATGGGAGAAGGAATACCACAAAATCTTCAGTAAATACATATTTTTTATAGAGAAGTAATCCGTGAACCTGCAACATGGACAGCTTATCAAACCAACTTTACAAATTCCTATTAATATAAGTTACATGCTTGCCATCTAAAGTAACTAAACCCATAGACTTAAAAACTACGTGTCAAGGTAATATGGGCACTTTAATCACTTTACTTATATTTTCTAAAGGTAGAAGTTTCCTCTCCTTTCCCCACTATCGCATTAGACAAAGAGAAAAGTTCCTTCAACACAAATTCTGATATTGGCTATTGTGAGAATCCCCGTGCGCTTTAAAACCTTGTGAGTCAGTTAGAAGCCCCTGCCACCAGTCTAGTGCCAACCAAATGACCAGGTGGGACAGCTATCAAAAATGAAAGTGAATTTTTAATAAGATCTGAACTTTGCCTTGGGGTCTTGCATTTCAGCTACTAGAGGTCTATAGTTCCTTATCCACTATTCCAGAATCTGAGAAGTTCTGCAAACAAAGTGTTTTTGTAAGTTGGAGACATACTCATTTGGTAGCAAAATTTGACCCCGTAGGGGCCACTTAGTCTTGATTTCTCCATTTTGTCTGAATATTCTACATTTTATTACAGCATATTAAGGTGTGGATTTATAGAGTGCTGCCCCAGATCCCATCAATGAAGTTTCATAACATATAGTGTGTGTAAAATATTATCTTTTGAAAATCCCCAAAGTTCAGAATGTGAATAAACACCTGCCTGTCAGAGCTTAAGATAAGGACTTCTGGAGCTATAGTACCCCAAGCATGTGTCCAAGTTTCACTGGAACCAGGGCAGTTTCGTGGGTCCCATGTACCACAGTTTCTTCAGTCTTTCAGGGAAGTGAGAATGTCTGGAATATTCTCTATCCCAAAGAAGGAAGGCATAGTGCTGGGAAGAAGAGCTCCCAGATCTTCCTTATAGGAATTTTCTTTGCGGAAGATTGTATTTCTGCCAACTACCCTGGACAATTTGACAAATAATGAATAAACATTTTTTCTCTAAGGTGATTCCTTTTCTTTAAAAGCGTATGTCATTGTCTTTAATGGGGAAAAAAAAGGAAACAAAAGATAGAATTGGAAAAGAAAGGTCTATCTGTGTGAAGGCTACATATGACAAGTACTGGCAGCTTCCTGATCCAGCAACATTAGCAATTTATTGTATCTAGAAAATGACTCTCTGGATGCAGAGATTACAGAAACTGGCATCCACAGAAAGGTCGGGGGGACTTAACATGGGCTATGCCACTTAAGGAGAACAGAATTTGCCAAAGAAAATGATGTTTCGAGTTTTGTTGTGCCTGATGATGTAAATAAAGGGATGGTCAGCATTCAATTCATCCTTGTGCTGCAGGATCCGGGCTCCTGGCACCTCTATGGAATCCCCACCATCTTCAGTTATTTCTAAGCACACTTTGTGGATAACATTTGATAAGGCCACTCCCTTGGTCTCTGACATTCCAGAGAAATCAGATGTGTCTTCGCTGAAGATATGTTTCAGCCCTAGATTTTCCAGACTAGCCTTGGGATCAATTATCTTTTCCACCTTAAATTTTGGTATGGAGAGTTTGACTTTGGCGTTGGCCATGGTGCTGGGATTAGTCCACTGTGCCAGCGACTCTGAGTTGAGTTGTTTTTCAATCTGAAGAACAAAAATGAAAAGAACTTATTTATTTCCGATTGTAAAAGACCTGGCTGGATTAAAAACATAAAGTGTTATTATAAGCCCAGTTTCAAAGCAGTCTGGGTGGAACCTCAAAGATGGCCCAGAAGTTTTTGGTCTGTGACTCTTAGGAGACCCAGCAGCCACCCAACTGTGTCCTCCTCCTCCCCATCCTATAACAGTGTTCCCTGTGCACTGAAATTTATGAGGGTGGGGTTCTGTTTTTTCATTTTAACTTAGAGAGTATCTTTTATTTATTTATTTATTTTGAGACAGTCTTTTTCTATCAACCAGACTGGAATATAATGTGTGATCTTGGTTCATTACAACCTCTGCCTCCTGACTTCAAGGGATTCTCATGCCTCAGCCTCTCAAGTAGCTGGGATTACAGGTGCATGCCACCGCATTCAGCAAATTTTGTGTGTGTATGTATGTACTTTTAGTAGAGACAGGGTTTCATCATGTTGACCGAGCTGGTCTCAAACTCCTGGCCTCAAGTGATCTGCCAACCTTGGCCTCCCAAAGTGCTGCGATTATAGGTGTGAGCCACCACACCCGACCTTAAGTTAGAGAGTAGATTTACAGAAACAAATGCCTGGATTATGATGTTGCATATACAATAGTGAAATGCATATAAAATTGAAAGCTTTTTATACATATTTCTGAAATGCTTATTATAATTTCTCTACGAGGAAATCCAGGATATTAATGTACTAGGAATGGCATCAGATTTAATAATTTAAATTAAAGCTAAAGTTATTTTTTTTATGGGAGCCTGAACTAACTCTGAGCCATTCTCTAAGGTCATAGGTGGTGAATGCATCCATTTTAGCTGGTTTAAAAAATGAGAGAGATGCAATGGAGCATAAAATTACTTAGTTATAAAATTTTTCATGGAGCAAGCCTTAAATCCTTCCTCACCCTTCCAATCTCCCCCTGACTAGAGGAGAAACACACGTACAACCGAGAATGATAAGCCCTTGACTTTCACTATTGAGGAGCAATATTGCGTTGGCATTACTCCTGTGAAACCTATAAAAAATCTGGGCTATGCCCAAGGTCATAAACTGGGTTGTGTTTTTGTTTGTTTTTGAGACAGAGTCTCACTCTGTCGCCCAGGCTGGAGTACAGTGGCACAATCTCGGCTTACTGCAACCTCCACCTCCCAGGTGAAAGCCATTCTCCTGCCTCAGCCTCCCAAGTAGCTGGGACTACAGGCATGCACCACTACGCTTGGCTCATTTTTTGGCATTTTTAACAGAGATGGGATTTCACCGTGTTGGTCAGGCTGGTCTCGAACTCCTGACTTCAAATGATCCACCCACCTTGGCCTCCCAAAGTGCTGGGATTACAGGCATGAGCCACCGAACCCAGCCTGTTTGTTTTTTAATATAGGAGGGAACCATTGGATTCTCTTATAATCTGTTATTATTACTTTTCAATGGCTACTGTTTCAAATTTTGGACAAATTATTGGACCAAAAGATTGTCCTAAGTAACTAGAGTTTTTGAACCAACTAGTACATTCCTTGTCCACTTATCCCCAGGAGTGGGATGAAGAGAGAAAATACATTTAAACTAAAAAAGACCACTTAAAAGAAAAAATTTCCCCCATTGAATATGAGTTGAACTGTGCATCCCAATTCATGTGTTGAAGTCCTAGCAGAAATACCTCGAAATGTGACATGACTTGGAATTAGCGTAGTTGCAGATGTGATTAGTTACGAGAGGTCTTTGGGTGGGCCCTGATCCAAAATGACTGGTGTCCTTCTAAAAAAGGGGGAATTTGGACACAGAGACAGACACACACACAGGAAAACACCACAGGAAGATGAAGGCAGAGATGGAGGAAAGCACCTACAAGCCAAAGAGCACCAAAGATTGCCAGCGACCACCAGCAGCTGGGAGGCAGACACAGATCAGTCGCTGCCAACATGGTAAAACCTCATCTCTACTAAAAATACAAAATTAGCCGGGCGTGGTGGCACATGCCTGTAGTCCCAGTTACTCAGGAGGCTGAAGAATCGCTTGGACCAGGGAGGTGGAGGTTGCAGTGAGCCAAGATTGCACCACTGCACTGCAGCCTGGGCAACAGAGCAAGACTCCATCTCAGAAAAATAAAAAAGAAAGAAAGAAAGAGAGCAAGAGAGTATGCTTGATACCAGGTCACATGATAGTAGACCTGGCAATGCGTAGCAATGTAGTGCCTTACTGCCTAGGAGATGAGGGGGTACTCTAGCCTTCAGTTAAGAACCTGGCTCCAACTACATGGGCTCCAATCCTGATCCTGCACACACCCATAACTGATTATGTGACCACAGACCAGTCACCGACCTCTGTGCCTCAACTCCCTCACTGGTAAACAAGAATGTGGTAAGAGTCTCTAACTCATAAGCCTGCTGTAAGAATTAAATGAGCTAATGCATACAGGCAACTTAGCACAGTCCCTAGAACACTGTAACTGCCAAATAAATGTTGGCCGTTTTTAATATTAAGGAGGAAAGGCCCCAGAAAGAACTATGGGCCCTTGGAGGTGAGGTCGATGAGGGAGGGCTGTGGGCCCAGCTCTGACGGCCCACACAGCCCTATTCATGTGACTCTTTGGCAAGGCAGAGGGCGCCTTTGTGGAGAGTACCTGACTCCTCCTTACCTTCTCCAAGCCTGTGGACTCATCCTCCACATCTTTGGGTAGCAGGATGAACATGCTGAGATGCTTATTTTGAAAAGGAAGCTCTATGATCTTACAATTGATACTGTCAATGTTTCCCATACAGAACGTGGCCTCCATGTTCATCATCTGTACTGGTTTGGTGTCAGTCTGTAAAAGGAAAAATTTGGACTGCTTACTTTTTAATTTACACAAGCATAAATATATATATATATACACACACACACACACCCACCCACCCATATATACCCACATGTATACATACAGATGCACATACGTATATACATAAACCTATATATACAGACATACATACATATATACATGCACCTATATATACATATACACATATACATATATATGCATACACACATACATATACACACATATATACATACACATACATTTATACACACACCTATATAAACCCTATACATATATACGCACATGCACATATATACACACATATATATGCAAACACATAAATATATATATACACAATTTTGCTCTTGACACATTGCCAGATTATTATGGTTTGTGATCCATCGTCCACTGAGATCCAAACTGTCCTGCACCCAAACCAGAGACTGTCCTGTAAAGAGTTTGTGTTCCTTTGAAAAGTTATTCATGTACTTTATAATCTACATGCTACACATTACAGGAATTATATATAATGCTGTTTTTGCATAGATCAAACCTTAAAAATAAGACTGTATGGCTGAAAATAGAGGCAACGTCTGTTTTTGGTTTTTTTTTTTTTTTTTTTTTTTGAGACGGAGTCTTGTTCTGTCGCCAGGCTGGAGTGCAGTGGCGCAAACTCGGCTCACTGCAACCTCCGCCTACTGGGTTCAAGCAATTCTTCCGCCTCAGCCTCCCAAGTAGCTGGGACCACAGGCACACGCCACCATGCCCGGCTAATCTTTTCGTATTTTTAGTAGAGACAGGGTTTCACCACGTTGGCCAGGATAGTCTCGATCTCTTGACCTCGTGATCCGCCCACCTCAGCCTTCCAAACTGCTGGGATTACAGGCGTGAGCCACTGCGCCCAGCCTGTTATTCTTTATAGATGCCTATGAGATCTTTAAACCATTCCTGGTGGAGCTGACTTGAAAGTAAATTCTACTGAAAATCCACATAACCATGTATATGGCTTTTCCTAATAAAATACCTAATTTCAAAAACTGGCTGAGTGCGGTGCCTCACGCCTGTAATCCTGTACTTTAGGAGGCCACTTGAGGTCAATAGTTCAAGATCAGCCTGGCCAACATGGTGAAACCTCATCTCTACTAAAAAATACAAAAATCAGCCAGGCATGGTGGCACACGCCTGTAATCCCAGCTACTTGGGAGGCTGAGGAAGGAGAATTGCTTGAACCTGGGAGCCAGAAGTTGGTGTGAGCCAAGATTGCACCACTGCACTCACTCCAGCCTGGGCAACAAAGCGAGACTCTGTCTCAAAACAAAACAGAACAATAACGACAACAAACCTAGCATCTAGCAGAACACGGCAGTATTTGTTCTGACCTCTCTTTGGTTTGAATCGCCCACTCCCGGCTGTACTGCCACCTACTTGGATCTGAGCTAATGAACAAAGTCTGGATTGAAGATAAGAACCTCGGTTTTTAGTCCCAAATGTGAGATTCTGTGGCCTTGAGCAACTCACTCAATCTCTCCAGGCCTCAGTATTCTTGTCAGTAGAATGAAGAAATTGTAAATTCAGAATAATGGTTACCACTGGGGAGGAAGAAAGAGGAACAGGAGAGTAGAGTAAGCAGTGAAGGGACATACACAAAGCAATGCAACTGTTGTTATAGTTTTTCTTTAAAATATCTGAAATAAGTAAGGCAAAATATTAAGTGCACAAAGACGGTTGATCGGAATATGGGTGTTTGTTTCATTATTCTCTATCATTTTCTGAATGCTTGGAGTATTGCATGATTTTTAAAAAGGAAAATGTTTTTTAAACTTATCTCTAAGTCTTTTTATAATTATCTCTAGGACAGGCATGGTGGCACATGCTTGTAATCCCAGCACTTTGGGAGGCCAAGGCAGGTGGATCACGAGGTCAGAAGTTCGAGACCAGCCTGTCCAACACAGTGAAACCCCGTCTCTACTAGAAATACAAAAATTAGCTGGGCGTGGTGTTGGGTGCCTGTAATCCCAGCTACTCGGGAGACTGAGGCAGGAGAATTGCTTGAACCTGGGAGGCGGAGGTTGCAGTGAGCCAAGAAAGCGCCAGTGCTCTCCAGCCTGGGTGACAAAGTGAGACTCCATCTAAAAAAAAAAAAAAAAAAAAAAAATCTCTAAGTCCCTTTGAACTCCACTGCATGCCCTACTCTTCCTAAAGGGAGTCAACGAAGGGTCTGATCGCTCAGGTCTTTATCTCCAAGCATTGCCTAGGCCTGTTCTTTTCTTTGCCCCTATTAACAGCTGGCCTCCTGTCTCTGCTCTAGAGGGGACTGATTTCCTGAAGGAAAATGCATTCACACTAAGATGTAAAAGACTGACAGTAATGTAGTTTAACTTGTTATCTTCACATATACCTCCCACAGGATATTTGCCTGTTAACTAAGTCTCTTTGGGGAGAAAGCTCAAGCTTCATGTCAAGCCTGAAAGGATAACATTGCAGTAAACTCGCATCTGATATCTTCAAACAATAAGCTGAACCTTCCCTAATACCTTTCTCAAGCAGAGATAAACCTTATTTATTTTACTTTTGTATATACCTCTGTTTTACTTGCCACAGTGTTAGAAATATTATCTAGTGATTTTCTTTCCACCTTCCGCCCCAACGAGAATACAGTCAAGGCAGAAACTAAGTCTTATTTTCTATCCCAGCTTATAGTTTTCACTGAATATTTGGTTGATAAATAATGGAAGACTTCAACCCTATGTGTAACCAGAAAAAGAATTATAGGAAAACATACTACTTTGGAAGTTAACAGATAATTCTTCCCTTTATTTCTCCTAAAGAGAATATTGCCTTACAATATACTCCTCCTAAAGAAATTTATCTAAAAATCTCCAACAGGTTAGACTGCTAATAGTTTCTGAATGTGCATATAGTTGTGGCCTCCAAAAACTGCCATCAGTTTCACTTATCAGCACTGACTATGGGTACTTTATTTTCCGAAACACATGTTGAGACATATCTTCTAAAAAGAGGACCAAATAAAGACTATCCATCCCAGAAAATATAATATGACATATATACTAATATAAATATATATGGATAGATATCTTTATCAGAATAAGTACTATACTAAACTTTTAATAATATAACTTCACCAATTTAGTCTAACCCTTAAAGAGACACCATGAGAAAAGGTTTAGTAGTGTCACTCAAAAAGTTCAAGGGCTGACAAAGCAATTCAAAGAAAACAAAAGAGAAGTAATAGCATCTGCACTCAAAAAAATGGTGTAGATTCACACAGCTGTGAGTACCATTTTATTGCTTTATTAAGTGAAACACTGAGAGATCAATGACATTTCAAACTCTTATTAATTCTGTTCATAAAGGCTGAGTTTCCAGGATCTTATATAACCTAGCTTTGTGATTTAATAGCCAGAATAAAGGAATAGCACACATTCTTTCTCCCTTCTCAAAAAACACACATAAACACTTTCTTAATGAAGGAAGTGTGACCCTTAGTGTGGTTGACACAAAGTCTACATTTTACTCATTGACTAGTGTGACATTTTCATGGCGTTCCTTCCAGGCTGGCTCTGAGGATTTGATGAGAGGCACCACTGGCAACCTGTTGCAGATTTCACATAAACAGAGTTAGGGACCCTTTGCCAGCCCTTGCCAGGGAAGAGAGCCAATCACTGATCAAAGGAGCCAGAGTGGCCACTCCATGACAGCAAATGCTGTGTGGATGCCGTCAGGGCCAGTGGGGCCAGCACCCCCCCGCCACACAAACTCACAGCAGAGGCTGGATAAAGTCACATTCCACTTCCACTCCAGATAAAAGACAACACTGAGAAGGTCAAAAAGCTATGCTTAAAACTCAAGGACCTGTGTGTCTCTAGAATCTCAGACAGACCTCTTGTGTGTAGGGTCAATCCTGTCCCTGCAGTCAGCTTTGAGAAGACCGCTGCAGTTGGGAAGCTAAGCTCAGGAAGGTAAGAGGACCTCCTACCCACCCCTCAGCACCCATGGATATTTTGAGTTGGTAAGGAACAATAACAGTCATCATTGTCTTCTCCCAGTGAAAATGCCCAGTGGGTCTTGCATAGGAACCCATGGTAGTCCCAAAGGCCACTCAGGTTCTGCTGTTGATTGTTTAAACAAATTGACCCTTATGAACTGATCATTAGTTCAACAAATTTGCTGAGTACCTACTGATGTGTTAGGAACTTGGCCAGAAATTGTAGACACTGAGATTAATAATGCATTGTCCCTACCTTAAAAATCCCATGCACTACTAGGGGATCTATGTAAGTAAACAGATTTTACTGTGGAAAGCATATTCTGGCAGGAGACAGAGGAGAGTATGAATATAAATTCCATGGGAACAAAGAAAGAGTAATGGAAGCCATCCAGCTAACCCAGGTATAGATTGTATCTTGCAGAGCTTTCCTCATGGATGTTAGCATTAAGAACGTGCTACTACATTTGGCAAAAACAAGATATTGATGCTAGATACTCTAAGTACTGGGAGAAATATGAAAACTAGAACTGATGCATAGGAGCTACAAGGTAACTAAGCTACCTTCAAGTATTGTTCTAACTAAAGTGCCGATTCCAGTCTAATACAAGTCAGATCCCACCCAAGGAGACCACATCACATCATCATATAGATCTCTGGATTTTCCTAGGTTTTCTAATGAAATGGTTCAAATTTCTAGTCGCAGTTCCTTGGTCTCATTTACAAAAGAGGTACTTTACGTACCTCTAGCAATCATTTTTAACGTATTTACTTCAACAGTATCAATGAGATTGGCCTGCAAAACAGGCTCTTAATTTTTCCCATAATGACTCCCAGTGATGCTGATGAGTAAGCTATTCTTTGTTTTTTTCACAGACAATAAGTGCTTCAAAGTATCTATCATTTTTATTTTTTTTATTTTTATTTTTTGAGATGGAGTTTCGCTCTTGTTGCTCAAGTTGGAGGGCACTGGTGCGATCTCAGCTCACTGCAACCTCTGCCTCCCAGGGTCAAGCGATTCTTCTGCCTCAGCCTCCCAATAGCTGGGATTACAGGCACCCGCCACTATGCCCAGCTAATTTTTGTATTTTTAGTAGAGACAGGCTTTCACCATGTTGGCTAAGCTGGTCTCCAACTCCTGACCTCAAGTGATCTGCTCACCTCAGCCTCCCAAAGTGCTGGGATTATAGGCATGAGCCACCATGCCCAGCCATCCAAGTATCTTATAAATTATAAATTAAAATCCCAGAACCATATACTTCACTATTAACAGACAAGAAAATGAGATCCTAGGGAAGTTAATCAGGAAAAAGATTCCTAAATGGTCAAGGTTTCATGATAATCCAAAGTCCTCCGATAATAGAGTTTGGTCTTTTCTTTTCTTTTTCTGCTAAAGTTCTCAGAAGTTTGTAGCTATTTTTCAGCCAGAAACTTAGCTTTACTCACTGGGTTACAAGATCTATAAAGTTTCACTCAGCTCAGATCCTTGAAGACATTCTGGAAAACAGGAGGCCCTCTGGATTTTGGCTCTTTTTGTACCACTTACCTCCCAGCTGTTCATCTCAGGAAAGGCACTTTGCCTGCCGTGCCCTCACGTTCCTCATTGGAATGGATTTATGACCTCCTCTGTCCCTATTATTTGTCACTTCTATCATTGGGCTCCTTTTACTGCTACATGCTGCCCCACATACCTTGTTGACTCTGAAAGGACACTCTTTGGTTTCTGATTCAGGAAATTTCTTCATCCACTTTCCAACAAAGTAGGCAGCATTCACTACAAGGATTTTGGTCTGGTCGTTCACACTATTGTCAGCTAAAATGTTCTCAAACTGGCCTGCAACAATTTCAGGAAAACACAAATAGCGGAATTATTCTACCAAACTACATCTGGGATTCACACACATATTTGCTGAGTATTTACCACTTAATGGAGTCACACTGTATAAGGCCTGGTAGTTCCAACCATCAAATTTCAGAAGGATTATTTTCTCTTCTTCTACCTTGACACAACCAGATCTCCCAAAGATGTCAAGAGATGAGAATGAAGGAGTGTGGGGAAAAAGGAAGAAAGAAGGAAGAAAATAAGATGGAAAACAGCTTGGCACAGTGACTCACGCTTGTATAATCCCAGCACTTTGGGAGGCCAAGACAGGAAGATCACTTGAGGTCAGGAGTTTGAGACCAGCCTGACCAATATGATGAAACCCCACCTGTACTAAAAACACAAAAATTAGCCAAGTGTGTTGGCATGCACCTGTAATCTCAGCTAGTTGGGAGCCTGAGACAGGAGAATCGCTTGAACCCGGAAGTTGGAGGTTGCAGTGAGCTGAGATTATGCCATTGCACTCCAGCCTGGGCAATAAGAGTGAAACTCCATCTCAAAAAATAAAATAAAAAAGAAAGGAAAACACAGCTACCATTCTGAATGCCTATTCGGTGTCAGGCAATATATAAGCTATTTAATACACATGGTATATACTTCTCCCTAGTTTATAAATGAGGAAGCTGAGACTCAGTGATGTTAAGTCACTTTCCCAGGATGATATACAAATGAGGGTGGATTCAGGATTCAAAGCCAGGTCTTTCTGACTCCAAAGCCTGTGCTCTTGAATGAAAATGCATAATCACTTTCTTTCCTCCAGAATTTCACATATATTATCTCACTCTGTTCACAATGGCCCTATAAGGCAAAGATCGTTATCTCCATTTTACAGTGCAGTAAACTGAGGGTCAGAAGAGCTGTTCTAGTTTCCTCAGCTAGAAAGCATGTCAGAAGGTTCTCCCCTTCACCCCACAGCTCTCCATCCTCTCCCTCAATTGCACGCCTTGAAGGCAGGCTGGTTGCCTCGAGGTCAACTGTAATCACCATGGGACTCAATCACAACTGCAAGTATTATAAAGCTCAAATCCCAACAGCCAAAACAGTTCAAGGGGAGTGATCCCTTAATAAAAAGAACTCCTCACATTTGAATAGCCTACAGTTTTTTTTTATAAAGGACTTCCATTCACCTAATCTCCAATTTTCATACCAATGCTCAGGGCCCACTTCACAGGCCTGTAACCCCTGTGTGAAGGGCCCTGCATTTGGTTTAATGTTCAGCTGTCACCATCTTAAAATTCTCGATAAATGTTTAAACAAGAGGCCAGGCCCTGCATTTTTACTTTTGCCCTGGACTGTGCAAATTATGTAACTGCTGCCAATGCTATATAATATGTTGAATACCTATTAGTGTTATTGAAGAAACCTGAGGAACAAAGAACTGTGGGAGCCAGTAAACGACAGAGCTTCAGCTTCAATCCTGAGCCTCCTATTTCAAATTCAGAAGTCTTTTCATGGCTGGACACAATGGCTTACACCTATAATCCCAGCACTTTGGGAGACTGAAGCAGGTGGGTCACATGAGGTCAGGAGTTTGGGACTAGCTTGGCCAGCATAGTTAAACCCTGTCTCTACTAAAAATACAAAAATTAGCTGGGCATGGTGGCAGGTGCTTGTAGTCCCAGCTACTCAGGAGGCTGAGACAGGAGAATCCTTTGAACCCTGGAGGCGACGGTTGCAGGGAGCCGAGACAGCACCACTGCACTCCAGCCTGAGTGACAGAGCAACATTTTGTCTTAAATAAATAAATAAAAGCATTCACAGCAACTTGGATGGTGCTGAAGATCATTTTTCTTTTTTTTTGTTTGTTTTGGAGACGTGGTTTCGCTCTTGTCGCCCAAGCTGGAGTACAATGGCGAGATCTTGGCTCACTGCAACCTCTGCCTTCTGGATTCAAGCTATTATTCTGCCTCAGCCTCCCAAGTAGCTGGGACTACAGGTGCATGCCATCATGCCTGGCTAATTTTTGCATTTTTAGTAAAGACGGGGTTTCACCATGTTGGCCAGTCTGGTCTCAAACTCCTGACCTCAGGTGATCCACCTGCCTCAGCCTCCCAAAGTGCCGGGATTACAAGCATGAGCCACCATGTCTGGCCTGAAGATCATTATTCTAAGTGGAGTAACTTAGGAATGGAAAACCAAACATCGTATGTTCTCACTTATAAGTGGGAGCTAAGCTATGAGGATGCAAAGGCGTAATAATGACATATGGACTTTGTGGGGTGGAGGAAGAGTGGAAAGGGGTGAGGGATAGAAAACTACACATTGCATACAGTGTACACCGCCTTGAGTGATGGGTACATCAAAATCTCGGAAATAACCACTAATGAGCTTATCTGCATAATCAAAAACCACCTGTTCCCCAAAACCTATTGAAATAAAATACAATATAATACAGTGTAAAAAATTAAATCAGGTAACATGTGCCCCATTTTACAGTTCAGTAAATTGAAGCTTTGTGTCCAAATATCAGTTAGTAAGTGCCAGTGTCTGGATTTGAACCTAGATCCTGAATGACTCCAGAGTCCCCGTTCTTTCCATGTTCTCACCCTGCACTTACTGCCTGTTAGAACTTCATCAGTACAGAGGGAGAGCAGCTGGGGGAGCTAGTCATTCTCGTTAAGAAGTGGGTCTCCCTTGCCCCGGAAGTATAATCCTCCCTAGATAGCAGCGACTGATTAGGTTTCCTTTTTTCATGACTAGATTTGGGCTCCCACCAGATCCCTCCCGATGCAATTATAAATATATCCACTGGGAACGCGGACATAGTCACTGCTTTGCTCTCAAAATCATCATAACCCTAATTCTTTTCCAGCAAGGAAGACGACTCGCCGGGAATTTAATGGAGGGACGAGAAGGACAAGGGAGACACCTGGGGGAAAGCACTGAGCCAGAGAAAGAACCGGTTCGGAGCTTCCTGGACGCCGGGGCTGTCAGAGGAGTGACCGGCATGGGGAGCTGCGACACCGAGGACAAGCTGACACTACGGTTTGGTTTGGTTTGGTTTGGTTCGGTTCGGTTTGGTTTGGCTGACAAGCTGACACTGCGGTTTGGTTTGGTTTGGTTTGGTTTGGTTTGGTTTGGTTCGGTTCGGTTCGGTTCGGTTCGGTTCGGTTCGGTTCGGTTCGGTTCGGTTTGGTTTGGCTGACAAGCTGACACTACGCTTTGGTTTGGTTTTCCTATAGGCATGTTGCCTACGTCCCTTTTTCCTTAACAAATTTGTAAAATTTGTCAGCTGAAAGGGGCCTCGGGGATCATGAAGTTATAATCCAGTCCCTCCATTTCCAGACTGAAAAATGGCCTCATGATTTGCCCAAAGTCATATTTTGTTAGAGGCACAGCTAGGGCTCCACTATGGCCTGTGGCAGCTCTTCAGAGAGCGAGAGAAAGCAGACCAAAACTGAAGCACCAACAGTTTCTACCAAGTGATGAGATGATACAAGACATGCCCAGAAATCCAAGTTGTTTACTTGGCTTGAAGGGAAAGAATTTAGCCTGTGTAGTAAAAATATCCAGAGAATCCTCCAGATGTTGTTTTATGCTTGGAGCAAGCATTTATGAGATGGAAGGCCCTGTTTACTTGGTGACTGATAGCAGAACAATTAAAGGATACTTACCGTCTGTGAGATCCTTAATTGAGTTGTTGATCTGACCTTTCGTTTCTTCCAATTTATCTTTGAAGTCAACAGTTTCCAATTCCTTTGCATAGGGTCTCTTCGTAGAGCTGATGAACTCCTGAAAAACATGCACTTCATAAAATCACAAAGTCTATAATCAAGTTATTGCATTGTTATGTTGTTCTAACAAAAGGATTATTAAATATCAACTGCTATGTGTACACTTTCTAAGTTGGAACGCTATATAAATTGAAACCTCATGTAGAAGTCAGTGAATTTCTTTGTATTGAATATTTCATTTTTTTCAATTATAAGACAATTTAAATTATTAAATGCATCTATCAATTTAATATCAGCTTTGGGGAAAACAAAAGAAACACTACGTTAAATATACCCAATTATCTTATAGGTTCTAATTTCAGAAATATTAAAATGTTGTGTGTATACAGATGTATAGGTACTATAGGAAATGTAAAGAAAAGAGAATTATGAGCAGAAAACTCTTGTCCTTGCTAAACTAAATAAATATTCTGTAGACACTTGCTACTCAAACTGTGGTCCAAAGTGGCGTGTAGCATCACCTGAGACCTTGTTAGAAATGAAGAATCTCAGATCCCACTCCAGACGTACTGAATCAGAACGTGCATTTTAACAAAATTTCCAGGTATGCCATCTGCAAATTAAGGTTGGAAATATAATGCTGTAGAGAACACAGCAGGGGTTCTTACTCTAAGCTTATTTAAAATGTGCAACCCTAAATCCCATTCGCATCTTGATTCAATCAGAACTACCTGGGTGTTAAAAGGGCCTCAAGAATTTGCCCTTTTAACTCCCAGGTAGTTCTGATGCAGGAGATCCTCCACGGACCACACTTGTTTGGACCTTTAATTAGTAAATTTACAGATGCTGTGTACCTAGCAGCAGCCATGGAAAGGAGTCTTTTAAAAGATCTTTTGCAGTGAGCCAAGATCATGCCACTGCACCCCAGACTGGGCAACAGAGCAAGACTCTAACACACACACACAAAAAAACTTTACAATTCCTAGTCTGGTTAAGATAATTCCAGATGTTGCACGGAAGTTCAACCAAACTAAATATAACTTGATTCAATGTCATGTCAGTTCACTTCCAAGCACAGGGCTCCTTGAATTGCCTCAGAGCAGCTACAACCTTAGCCAATTAACTTAGCTTCAGTTAATTGCAAATCAACCTTGGGACTGACTGTCACCATTGACTGAGAGAAACAATCACGTAAAAACATTAGAAAGCCTCAGCCAGATGAAGGAGGGCCTCCATTGTCCTCACTGCCAGCAACAAAAATGTGTTAATCGTCTCCTTAATGATCATTTAGGGAGCTTCTAGAAATTTTGTATACTCAGGCTTCAACTCACATCACAGGTTTGTTTGTTTGTTTGTTTTTTTAATTCTCCAGGTAATTTTCGGAATAAAAATACTTGTGTATATGTATCTTTAAGCCACAAAAAATATACTTACAATATCTAGTAACCCATGTCCTCAGAAGATCTTAACCACAGACACAAATATTTACTGCAGAAAGTTCAAAATCATGGTAAAATATTCAAAAGCTGGTAGTCTAGCTTTTAGATTTGGAAAGCCTGAAATTCTGACCATCCAAACAGGAACTAAACTAACTATATGTTACTGAAGTGCAGAGAGAACTTTCATGTAGTCTAGAATATTGTCTGTTTCAAATACAGATTTTTAAAATATTACCAGAGCTGCTTGTGGAGATCCCTACCTCACCAGCCAAGCAAACAAAACTAATTTGTGACTGATGAAAATTGTGAATTCATAGTTACTATTTTTCTTATTGATTTTGAGAAACATCAGAAGAACATTGTGTGCATCATAAATGAAGTAGAGAGCTAAAAACATTGTCCCAGCCCATATGCCCTGCTGTTTAAGGAGAAAAAGGTTAAATCATGAGCTGTCTTATACTTCTCGTCTATGGAGCTACATTTATTAGAGAGTTAATTACTCTGTCCTCCATTCTCTCAGAGGAAGCTAAAACGAAGGGTAAGATTTATTTGAGAGGGAAAAGGAAAGCCCATAAGCTTCTCTATATTTTGAGTTAGAAGACATGACTGCAATTGATTCCCACTATACTCAACCTCTCCACCAGGATTTATTTAAGAAGCCTCAAATCATAAGTGAACATCCTAGAAATGAATTTCACTGAAAAAAAGAAGTTATAGTTCTAACAGCATGAAAATGCCACTCCTGGTAAAAAGTTAAGTCTTGCTACTTGCTTTAAACAACTTACTGTAGAAAGATTCAGAGATTTGTCTACGTAGAGCCGCTTGATTAGTTTCAGTGAGTAAAAGGAACTAAGTTTGTTTACATCCGATGTTACTGTTTGAAATCCAAAGGGCACATCTTTGACATTTTCTAAATGAAGAACCTGTTAAGAGAAAAATCCATTACCCAAAAAGTATTGCCTCTGACTGGTGCTGCACTGAAGTGGACACATGATAATGACCAACATCGTTAGACATACAGAACCTTCCTTCCCAGTTCCCATAAAACAAGGCTCCTTAACCTCAGTGCTATTGACATTCAGGGTGGATGAGTCTTTGTGGGGCTGCCCTGGGCACTGCAAGATGCTTAGCAGCATCCCTGACCTACTAGACACCAGTGGCATTCCCCCCTATTTATGACAACCAAAATGTCTCCAGGCATTGCCAGATGTCCCCAGAGTGGGAAGGGGAAGACACATTGTCCCTGTTGAGAAACACTACCATAAAGGTACTCTTCCTAATCAACTATCAAGAACATTTGTCCTTTCTTCAAAGTGATGCCCTTAATACTCACACAGAAGGATTTTTCCAAACTTGGAGAATGATGAAGCTAGATTATAATTTCTACCCAATTTAGAGACCAGAAGAGAGAGATTAATACCAAGAGAGGCCATCATCAGGCAGGAATCAGATTTCTGGACAGAGATACCTCTAGATAGAGTGTGTCTAGTTCCTCCTGGTGTTTTAGCAACGTCCAGGTGAACAGATGTGTCATTTCTGATGGGCAGCTACAATAAATGGTGGGCTGCCCTGGGTAGGCTAGAGTCAGACTGTCCTGCCTCTCAATCCCAGCCTTCACCTACTAGAAATGTAATCTTCTCCAACTTTTCAGAGGCTCCTTTCCTCTCTGTAAAATGGGCTGAGAATACTTGCTTTCCTGAGTTGTTGTGAGGATTACTTATAGGTAAAACACCTAAAATATTATACGTATTCAAACTGTTAATTATTATTCTTGTAATAATATTGTAAGCCATTTAAAACCAGAATACCATCATTTGGAAGGCTTAAATCATTGTATTTTGTTCCTACTTTTTTTTTTGTTCCAACCAATAGTCCAGCATCTTTTCTGCCTTGAAGCACCACAACATGTAATGTCAGCATAAGATTATACCCCTCTCACTCTATAACTCATAATGGCCATGACCCGATTCCACAACTCAGATAACAAACACCACCAAACTGGCACATTGTACCAGTGAATCACATAGCCTCAGCATTGCAGGGTCAAATGGGCTGGTCCCAGGCAGTGCATAACTCTCATGCCTAAAGATGGATGAAGGAGACCAGAAAATTAAAGGGCCCAGTTAAGTACTGCAGGGGAACCAATTGCACGTACTAAGAAGATCTTGAGGAATTCTTGAGGAGCAGACCCACTGTCAGGAAGTTCTCTTTTCTTTTTCTGGCCCTTCTCTAATGGTAGATGAGAAATGAGGAGTGGGAGATTGGGTAGGGATAATGGAGTTGTCTAGTTCAGAGATGAGGATCGATGAAAAGATACATCTCCTCTTCCCACGAGTGAAGCTGCTTCAAGTCCCAAGCGTAAATTCTTCATCCTGACCTAAATAACTCTTATGGGCCATACTTTCTAGGCACTTAGGAATACAAGAAGGTGTTCTGTTTTTAAATGCTTAGAATGAATGGGAAAAAAAATTCCATTGAACCTAGAATGATTAGTATAAGAATAATAAATAGAATTAGAAGAACATTCATCTATTATCTAAAAGTACATGAGGACTTAAAATGGAACAATCAGGAAAATCTTCTCATGTGAAGGTCTAACAACTTTGCAAAGCTAGATAATCAACCATAGCTAGAAAGAAACTCTAAAATGATACAGATTCTCTTTGGTTTCTGATGAGGTTACATCTCAATAAACCCACTGTAGATTAAAAATATCATAAGTCAAAATAAACCTGTGAGTACCCAGCAGATCTCCAGGTTCTCCATCACAGCCTGGTGCCTGTCCCAAACGTGAGTTGCAGGACCTACAAGTCAGTTTTCACATGTAAAAATAGATTAAGTTGCCTGTAATCTCAGCACTTTGGGAGGCTGAGGCAGGAGGATCACCTGAGGTCAGGAGTTCAAGACCAGCCTGGCCACATGGTGAAAGCCTGTCTCTAATAAAAATACAAAAATTTGTCAGGCATAGTGGCACACACCTATAGTACTTGGAAGGCTGAGGCACAACAATCGCTTAAACCTGGAGGTTGCGATGAGACAAGATTGCACCACTGCACTCCAGCCTGGGCGACAGAGTGAAACCCTGTCTCAAAAAAAAAAAAAGAGAAAGTCCTGGAATGGCACAGCTCTCAATCTTGACCAATTCTCACCACAAAGTCTCCATTCCTTTCTTCCCTAGGCACTGCCTATGGGTTCTAATAACTGTATTTCCACTTAAAGTAGAAACAAGGTTTGGGGCTTACCTGTCCAATTTCATTTGCAGTGTCACCTTTAGCACCCACTTGAGCAAGTGACAGAGAGGTGGAGAGACAGATTGGAGAGAAGAGGACATTGCCCACTGGCTCCTTTTCACATAGTTGTTTGAACATATCAACAGCAAAAGCTGAATTTGCCAGTTGCAGGGCGTCCATTGTGGGCCTGGAAGCAAGGACAAGGGAGAGATTAATTCCTAAAGCATCTTTAAAGTCTTCTCAGCTGCATTCTGCCAACACAATAAGAATTCTGCTTAAACAAAGTAATGATCTCAGAAGAAACTAGGAACTTTCTGTAAATTCAAAAGTAAGATTAGTTGTGAAGAAACTTCTAGGCAAAAGTTAAAATTTTCATAAAGCAAAAACTATCAAATTGCAGCAGTTTTGCATGGTTCAATTTAATATTTACTAAGTGTTATGGGTTGAATTGTGGCCCCCAAAAGATATGTTAAGTCCTAATTCCCATTACCTGTGAATGTGACCTTATGTGGAAAAAGGATATTTCCTGTTCCTTAACTAATATGTAATTAGCTAAGATGAAGTCACACTGGGGTTAGGTGGGCCCTAATCCAATATGACTGGTGTCCTTAAAGGAATAAGAGAAGAGACACAGAAACCGACATACACAAGGGAAGATGGGAAGACACAAATGTCTTCACCTGTGTGAGGGACAGGCCATATGGCAGTGGAGGCAGAGATTGGTGGGATGCTTCTACAAGCCAAAGAATGCTAAGAACTGCTGGCAACACTAGAAATCAAGAGAAAGTCATGGAACATTCACCCCTGGAGCCTCCAGAGATAGCATGACCCTGCCAACATCTTCATTTCAAAGTGCTGGCCTCTAAGCCTGTGGAATAATAAACTTCTGTTGCTTTAAGCTGCCTGGTTTTGGTGCTTTGTGGTAGAAGCACTAGAAAACCCTTAGAGTAAGTCATGCCTTTTCCGGACACCCAGCCCATAACAATGCTGAGTAAACAGCAGCAGTTATTGTTTGTGTTAATAATATACATCTATGTGTGAAACACTACCCAGAGTGTTACAGAGAGTAGTGGAGCTCCTCCTTCTTTGAGCTGGTAGTCTGGTAGTCTCTTTGGGCAGGTATATAGACAAATAACTAGAATACAGAGCTGCCCAGGATATGTGAGTGGTGTAATAAATAATATGGGAGTTAAAAGAGAGAACAGCTTCAAAATATGTAGCCTGGTAAAGTGGATATAGCAGCGAGTAGGCATCTTGTCACATGTCAGAGCTCTTTAATTCTAATACAACAGTTCCCAGTGTGTTGTGTCTTGACTCTTGGCAGTCCCTAACACCCTTTCAGCAGGTCCATGAGGTTAAGACTATTCTCATAACAATACTAAGACATTACCATTCTCAACCACAAATAAACAGTGGAGTTTTCCAGAGGCTATATGACATGCCTTCTATTAAATCAAATATTAAGGAGATTTTCAAAAATGAAAAACAATATCACTCTTCTTATATATTTTTACTTTAGAAAATTGTTTTTAAAAATATATATATTATAGTAGTATTTAATGGTTATATTGTTTTAATAAATTAGTAAGTGAACATTTCAAAATGTTTCTGGTTTTAATTTCTAGTTTGGTAAATAGTGATAATCTACATTTTTTTTTTTAAAGAAACAGCTATTCGGGGTCCTCAGTAATTTTTAAGAGTGTGAAGGGATCCTCCGATTGAAAAAGTTTCACTGTTCTAATAAAGGTCTACCTACCTATTTAGGAAATGAATTGATACTACTACCCCTGGGTGAGCAGTACAGGGATTAAACTTGAAGTGTTCTCCCAAAGCATCAGGCACATGCACACAGACACGGGCCGAACATGAAAATGAAGGTCTTCAGGGAGGACATGCACCCTGGCCTCAGAAAGGAAGCTCCACTGCTTAAGATAGAGGGCGTCCTTTGGCTAGGACCAAACCCGTGTCATGAGTCAAAGGCATGAGGAATGGGATCGCAATTTGTACCTTATACCTGGACACAAATTCAAAATGACATAAGAATAAGATGGAGGAGAGGACTCCTGGTCTTTAAATATTTCTTCAAAACTCTCATTTTTATGGGATATATGGCTTGTGTGTAGGACGAACTTACATCAATTATACTATATCTCATAGTCTGAAAAAGCAAGTTCATTATCCAAAAAAAAAAATGTTTTGTTGACTCTGTTCATGCTCACTGGTCATCTCCATGGCTTCCTCCTTCTCCATATGTCCCTGATAAAGACAGCCAGGCACTCAGGCCAGTGTTCCCATTGCAAATATACCACAAGGCCCCCTGAAGTCACGTGGACCTCTCACTTTTTTCTAAAGCCCGCAGCCTTACTCCTTCTTCCTCCAGGACAGCAGCAAGGGCCAACAGATGACATCACACCCCTGGGAAAGGTGACTGGCATTAGGTGTATACTGAGGTCAGCAGTGTATACGGAGGCAAAAAAGAAAGCCTGTGGAGTGTTTCAACCAGTGTACCTGCCACTGGGAAAATATAAGGAAACTCTTCACAAAAGATTTGGAGAATCTGCGGACAGACTTTCAGAATAGGAACTCTGGCTTCCTTCTGTACTAAATTTATATTAATAATGCTAAGTTCATCTACAAGTAAAACTCAACATGTACGTGAAATAATTAGTTATTTCTTCATCAAGTAGAGAAGCCTAAGCCCAGATCCCTGCAAGCTTCTAACACTTCTAAAAGTTGAGAGCTAATCACACTGATAATAATATGAAATACACAAACTGTGCTTTAACAAACACAAGTAGTTCCTCCCAGCATGTATTTATTTTCCTCCAAGAGACACTAGAATAATTTTACAGTCAATAACAAACTATACTTTTAGTGATTTCCTTTGTATAGAAAAATACTGTTTAAGATCTTACATTAATCCTCTGAGGGAATTTGGCTGCATATGCCTACAAATGAATCTTAGAAGTGGATCAAAAGGTAAGGAGATGTTCATTTTACCATTTTATTCAACTAAAGCATTATTCATTGACTCCTCATAACATTTTGAATTACATTTAGTCTAAATGACTGTGGATACAAGATCGTTGTGGCTTTTAGCGTAGTTAATTACACAATACAATTAATGCTATGTTGCAATTCAAGGCTTAGATCCAGGTCCCTGTTGGAGATGTAAATTGGTGCACACCTGACATCCTAACATCTCCGAGGCTTTCTCTCACCACTGGCAAACCTTCCCTTTGGGTGAGTCCCTTCCTTTGCATGCTAGTCTTCAGTGCATGAACGCAAAGAGATGCGCCTTCCTGTTCCTATGCTGATTGGCTCCTTTCTCAGAAAGTTCTCCTTCATGTCTGGGAAGGTCATACAACCCTTACTATCTGGGGTCCCAGACACAACAGCATTGTTTGAGGCTGGCCAAAGGAATCAGAAAAGGTCTGTACATGGAAATGGTTGTAGTGGTTAAAAAAAAAATCATCCACTAAGTAATCAAATATTGCAGGATAAATCTGATCAGTTGCTCTGTGATTAGTCCCAAGTGACCTAAAAACATTATAAAGTTTACCTGGTCTGAGGTAGCTCAGAAGATGACTTTGGCCACAATTGCCACATGACTGTGTTTCTCAGCAATGTTGGCAGTACATGCCCAGGAAACAATACCATTCCTACACAGACCATTCTGCATGATCAAATGCCATAAAAATTCATAAGCACAAGAGTAGAGATTAGCAATTCCTATACAGTAAATTTATGTGCCTAATGACTTCTGTTGAAAGTGCTAAAATTGCTACAAATTTTTTTCCATTTTATTGCCTTGTTACAAGTGTCTTCGTCCATTTCTGTGAAAACCCTGTAACTATTTTAACAAGGAGAACTTCATTTATAGTTGCAATGTAGAAAACATTGCATCTTTCAGGCAACTAAAAGTTTAAAAGGAACTTTATTTTAGCCATAGAAAAAACGAGATGGAAGTTTAAGTAGTAATACAAATGCAGTTTTAAGAACTTATTTCCAAGCAGTTTGCTTTCACAATCTGTGCCAAATTATACACCTTGAAAGTGGGACAAGATCTTGGAGAGGATCTAGGGTGGCCACACCTCTTCATTTTACAGATGAGGAAAGTGAGGCAGACAAAAACAAAGTGAGTCTCCCAGGACACCCACAGGGATGAGAGTGGCAAAACCAGACCTAGAATTCATTGCTTCTAGCTCCCAGCCTGGCACTTCCCCGCCACACCTTATCACTTGCTTTCTTAACCTTCCCTTTCAGTAAGTCCTGGCAAACCTTGGTAATTGCATCTTTGCTGGCATTTGTTCTCAGAAGCCTCTTGAGTTCCAAAAATCCTACACGTCCTGAAATCTCCCCTTGAAGAGATCAACATATCCTGCATGGTTTGTGGAATCAACATAAAACTTTTTCCCTGATTTTTCTCCTTTGAAGAAAGCTCCCTTTCTGCCACTTACATTGTAAACTCTTGGTATGATGTTGCTTTCATCCAATAAGTGTTAACTGAGTATCCAATGTGTGTCAGTCCCTGAGGTAGGCATTAAGAAAACAAAGGTGGACTCGGCATGGCCCCTGCCTCCAAGCAGCTGTCAGCTAGTGGCATGATGAATATTGTGTTTTGATGAGTACACAAGTCACTATGGAATCCCCAGCAGTGACAGAGCCCCCATACTAGAAACCTCAGTGGCATCTCAGAGACAGTGACAACTAAGTAAGTCACACTAAAGGTGGGTCCTACAGGATAAGCAGGAGTTAGCCTTGCAAACATACAGGACAGGGAGAAATGACTCAATTCAGAGACTGCACGTGACCCCAAATGAATGGAGACACATGTACTGCGCTGGGGGTAGGGGGTGTGCTCACTTCTCTAGACTTATAGCTTATCACTGGCTTTTGTATAAAGATTTCCTAGGTTTTATGTATCGGAGCCAATGGTCCTCAGATTTTTTTGTCTTTAGACCATTCGGGTGAGAAAAAAACCCCTGTGGATAGGATTACTATATATCCCACTTTACCTGGGACAGTCCTGGTTTATGTCTGTTGTCTTTACATTAATTACAGTGCCCCATTTACTCTCAAACATACCCTCATTTGAACAACATAAATTCATTTTACTTACAGACCATCAGCCACACTCAACCACACATCACATATGTGCAGGTATAAACCGAGCTATGGGCATAGTTTTCTCATCCCTTAAAAACTAACTCTTGGCTGGACACAGTGGCACATGCCTGTAATCCCAGCACTTTGGGAGGTGGAGGCAGGCGGATCACTTGAGGTCAGGAGTTCAAGACCAGCCTCGTCAACATGGCAAAACCCCGCATCTACTAAAAATACAGAAATTAGCCTGGTGTGGTGACATGCGCCTGTCATCCCAGCTACTTGGGAGGCTGAGGCAGGAAAATTACCTGAACCCAGGAGGCCAAGGTTGCAGTGAGCCGAAATCGTGCCACTGCACTCCAGCCTGGATGACAGAGCAAGACTCCATCTCAAAAAAAGAAAAAGGAAAAAAAACTACCTTTGTACTGTAACAGAGTATTATAGATATCATTTAGCCTAGCCTGCCTCGTTTTCAAGATGGAGAAACATGGTGAGAACATCTTTCAAGTATTTGGTATAACAGGTCCTTAGGCAATGCCATGAGAAACCTTGCCTATTATAATATCAATAATGGAATGCCTAAAAACACAACCTTTGTTGTCCACATTCTGTGTCTGTGAGAAGCAAAGGATGTGCCAGATTAAGAAAATAGGATATTTTGTATTTAAGAAAATAGGATATTTTCTGCAATGTGAAAGAATATGAGGATTAAACAAAGTGATTAAGTGAATCAGTGTATCTGAAAAGTGCTTTGTGGGCAAGAAAGTACAATGCAGCTATTAGTAATGAGAGTAATTGCTTTCATTTCCCATGGCAGGGAGTGGGGGGGTCTGCTTTGTTCTGAAGCATCACAGCTGCTCCTGTCTCTTTAGAAGCCTGACCTTGACCACTGACCCAGCCCACTGTTGCCAAACAGTAAACTTAGAGCTGGACTCTGCCACACCAGAATGGCCCAAATTGCTGACTCTGCATAGCCCCAAAGTCAATCCACAACCCAAAGAGGTTGAAACAGCACAATTCAGGGCATTAGGAAGCAAAGATATAAACCTGCTGACTCACTTCCTTTGGAGAAGCCTTTCCTCAGACAGGCTTCATCTCCACCCATGAAGGAACTCATCAAACCTTACCCTAACTGGCAGGGACTGAGGTTTGGAACCCATGATTGAAAACCTCCTGGGAAATGTAGGGGATGAAAAAGATGGTAACAGAACCCACGGTGTTGTGGAAACATCCTGAGCTGCAAGTTTGAAGGCCTGATTCTATCTCAGCAGTGCTACTTACAGGCTGTGTGACTTTGGACACCACGTCACCTGTGAGTTCTGCTCCTCATCTACAGAATCAGGGGGCTGGGCTGAAATATGTCTAAGAGCCAGCAGCTCTGAGGATCTGATTACGAGTCTCTGGACTAGCCTGGCATGTTGGTTTTTAGTACAATACACTTAAATGAAGCCATAAAAAAGTATACAGCATATGAGAGAAACTACAAGCAGCCTAATTTATGACTCCAAGAATATGCATCTGAAATGTGTAACTTGTTTAAAGTTATGCTGAAACCCAGAAAACTGGAAGGAGAATAATTTCCGCTTAGAAGAATGCGGTGGCAAGTAGATGAATAGTGATCTGATGCTTAAAAATGCGAAAAACAAGGGCAGTCCATATGCCTAAATCTCACCCTTACGATGTCAGCCAGGGAAAAGAGCCAGCCAGACACACCAGTGCTTCTCAACTTTCCCCAGTTTGGGGGTACCACCCTTTCTGAAACTAGCATTGCAAAATTCATTCTGAGTTCCAAGGTAGGCCTGATAATGTCCTCAGAAGTGTTTTCCCCCCATGAATCACGGTTGCACCCCTCTGCCACCAAAACCTCCAAGCCATGTGACTTCTTCATACTCTTACCTTGTATGGTTAAGTGATTTTACTCCCTATATGGTGTTCCTGGTGTCCAAAGGGTTGAGAGCTGGAAATTCTGCCAGTCTGAGGGATGGGAGGTGGCAGTACTGAAGCCGACAGCCCGTCCTTGAAAGCAGCCCCATTATGTCCACTTTGTTCACCATCTCAAATCACCTCAAATAATCACTTTTATGAATTTCCCTGAAAAGGAAGTCACCAGCCCTGCGACCCCACCTTGCTTACCTGGAGTCACAGTTATCCTGGAAAACACGTGGAAAAAGAACAGGCAAGCGAGGAGCACAAAGACCTGGATGTAGAGGCGACCGTGTCTGGGAAGAAGCAGCAGTGGCTCACCTGGGCAGCACCGCCACGCCCACTGTGCCAGCCCAGCTCCACGCCCCGCCCCGCCTCGGCGGCTCTCCGCTCTTACTCAAGCCTCTTGGCAGGTTGTCACAGTTGAAAGAAATGATTCAGGCTGAAGTTGCTGTTGTCTGCACAGCTTCCAAAAGGCCTGCAACATGTTCGGGCAGGAAGGGTCTGTGAGCTACATGCATACGTACATACATGCGTGCAGCAATCTTCTTAGCCCACACAGGGCCGGAAGGTGAAATATCAGATGAAATAAAAGGAATATGTGATGATAGTAATACTACACATTTCTCAAACATGTTGGTGGCACAAAAAGTACTCTGATCCTCATTGTTTTTTGTTTTTGTGTAAACTAGCAGCTTATTCTGGTAGACACCAAAAGGTAGCTGCCCATGAAACAGAAAGCCGATCAGAAAAGAAGGAATACACACACACACACACACACACACACACACACACACAGTGCCTACCTAAAAATTAGGTACTATTAGCAAAATATTTACTACCAAATTGATAGGAGATACTGTTTAATAGTGTGGTACAGGAAGTTTCTTTTTAAAATCCTGTGGTTAGGATTACTCAGGCCTGGGGCAGTGGCTCGCGCCTATAATCCCAGCATTTTGGGAGGCTGAAGTGGGCAGATTGCTTGAGTCTGGGAGTTTGAGACCAACCTGGGCAACATGGTGAGTCTCCGTCTCTATAAAAAATGCAAAACAATAGCCTAGTGTGGTGGTGCATGCCTGTGGTCCCAGTTACTTGGGAAGCTGAGATGGGAGGATCGCTTGAGCTTGGGAAGTCAAGCCTGCAGTGAGCCATGGGCTAACCACTGTACTTCAGCCTGGGTGATGAAGCCAGACTCTGTCTCAAAACAAAACAAAAAAAAAGAAAAAGGAGTACGCACCTCTGCTCTGAAATCTCTTTGTGGAGCCTGCTCTTGTCTTCCTGTCTTTTCCACAGCTTCTTCATTCAGTGGGACCTACTCCTTTCCAGCCAAATCAATCTCAGGAAAGGACCTGAAATGGAGCCAGTTGGTTCTCTGCTGTGCTTATCTAGAATTCCCTATTGTTCATTTACTACATTGTTTCATAACAATCTCTTACATTCTCCTGTATGTGACTACAACATTTTTAAAGGCAAGGACCAAGCTTCATTCATTTTTATAACACCAATGCTTGGTACAGACCTGATGTACAGTATGCAGTCAATAAGTGCTTGCTGACTAATGAGGGAGAGCAACTCGCTATACTAAACTTACTAAACTAAGATTGACCAACAGCTTCCCCTCCTAAATGAGTTAAACTCCAAAAATAGAATTTTAGGCATCAGTAGAGCAAGTGGAAGGAAGGTCATAGGTGAGAAGGTATGGACAGGATGCTTCTTAAAAATTTTATTATCCAGCTGTAGGAGGGAAAATGAGAATTTGGGAGCAGAGTCATACATTTGTAAACTAAATCTAACCACTCATTGCTTGAGAAATCCTGAGAAAATTGCTTAATCTCTTTAGCTTCAGATTCCTCATCTGTAAAATTAAATCCACATATGGTTCTCATTTGTCAGTAAGATCTATAAAATGAGATACAGATAGAGATGGATGAAGAGACACTTGTTACATAGTTTCTGGCACATAGCATGTGCTTCCTAATGATGGCAATTAGTACCACTTTGCCTATTGCTTAGGCAGGGTTGGGGAATGGTGGACAGATGGCTGGAACATGATATTGACGTCGAACTCACCACATTCATTGAACATCTGCTCCATGCTTGCTACTGTGGTCTACAGATTTCAAGGGACTTGCACTTAAATGGTAGAGCTTCTCTATTCTCCTTTTTGATGTTTTAATTCCCTCTAAAACACTCCTGTTCAGTGCTTGCTCAGCCTGGGTAGAAACATTTCCAATCACAGGAATTCAACACCCAAGGAAGTCCAAATAAAATGTCTTTGGGTGATTCTGAGTGAAAGTTAGAGGCACCATTTGACTGGGGCTATAAGACATGTTTCCTCTCCCCGAAGGGTTCAGTAGGAAAAAAAGAAGCAAAAGAAAGTATCTGGAGGCATGTAACAAGGAACATAAGGGGGGTTCAAAGGACAAAAGGCGTTGAGAGATGAGTGTGACCTTAGGCAGCATCATTGGACATCAGGAGACCATTTAAGCTTGGGAACGGAGTTCCAGAGCTGGGATGACACAAGGTATATTGGACAGATACGTTAACAGAAGATTAAATAGAGCATTCCCTGTCTAAAGCTTTCACTTGTTGAAGGGTCTCTGAAGGTCAGAACTTGTACCTGAATGTTCTCACCCTCTTATCAAAACCAAGTAAGGCAAGGACGCGTAAGTCTCAGGTGCAACATCATCGACAAAATAAACTGTTGATTTAGGCAAAACAGTGGGGAAAAAACAAACAAACAGTGGTTCCCATTCAGTGGTAAGCGTATTAAAACTGTGATTCTATTTGACTGAGAAGACCCGTTTCCCGGTAGTATTCTTTTCCATGGCAGCCATAATTATAAGTTCTTTAGAATTCTACCTAAAAAGGCACTAGAAAACAGAAAAATGGGAGAGGATAGAGTTATACAAGTAGTTCACTTTTTTTTTTTTTTTTTTTTTTTTTTGAGACGGAGTTTTGCTCTTGTTGCCCAGGCTGGAGTGCAATGGCGCGATCTCGGCTCACCATAACCTCTGCCGCCCAGCAACCTCCGCCTCCCAGGAACAAGCAATTCTCCTGCCTCAACCTCCTGAGTAGCTGGGATTACAGGCATGCACCACCATGCCTGGCTAATTTTGTATTTTTAGTAGAGACAGGATTTATCCATGTTGGTCAGGCTGGTCTCGAACTCCCGACCTCAAGTGATCCATCTACCTCGGCCTCCCAAAGTGCTGGGATTACAGGTGTGAGTCACTGTGCCCGGCCCACATTTTTAAAATTACACAATTTCAAACTAGTTTCTGGAGAACATGCCTGCTGATTAATTTTAGGAAAGAGTGGCCTCAAGAATATCTTCTGCATTCAACAGGTTTCTACTCTGCTTCCCTGTTTTAACTGGGCATTTTGATTGGAGTCTGTGATTGACTGAATAAGCATTTGTTGAGTGTGTCAGACCCTGAGCAAGACCCAGCATAAGACCTAACTGTGGATCTCAAGTCAAGTACAGTTTAGCTTTGCATTTCTGTAGGTCTGATACCTACACTAATTGTTATAGTATAAATATATATATACATCCTGAAGGAAATGCCTGGAGAGAACAAAGTTCTCATGTCAGTCATGTTAATATGTGGACTTAGAAGCATGAGACTTAGAAGAAAAAAGATTCTACTTATACTAATAATTGAGCGAGCAACAATATCAAAATAACAATATGGTGTTATTATCACGTTATAATCTTCAGTCTCTTGCCTCATGGAAAGCTTTTTATGTGGGCTCATGAATAGACAATTCTAGAGTATTTTTTATCTTCCTTCTTCTTGATGAACTTTGAAGCTATAAGAAACAGATATAAAGCCAGATTTTACAGTTTTCTATATGATACACTATACAATTCACTTACTATGTTTACTGTTGATGGCCTCCTTCAGCTAAAATCTAAACAGATTTTTTTGGTCTGTTTTACTCACTGATGTAGTCCAAGAATTTAGAACAGTATCTGGTACATAGTGGGTACTTGGCACATACTGGGTAGGGAATGAATGAGTGGGAAGTAACCCTACCTGAAAGTAATTCAACTAAGGATGAATTCAACCCATAAATTTGAAATAAGTTTGACATTTCTTTAAATACCAGCTCCTTTCCTCGTGTTCACTTTGTTTATACTGAAGACCAGTGCATCTGATTCATTCAAAACACTTTATATTTGTAAAGTAAATGATTCTTTTAAAAATATTTGTGACAAATAATACATCTGTTTGTAAGAAAAAGCATTTGCTCTATAATTCCGAAAATAATCCATAATATTTTCCCCTCTATTTGCCACAAAAACCATTTTATTGACTATATATCAAAAAGAGTAGATTTTTTAGAGGAGAGATACATAGCTCAAAGAATTAATTATTCATTCATTCATTATACAGTTTTATGAGGAATGACTTCCTCTAGTTCAACACAAGTAATCATTGGACCAAATATTTAATAACCTAGGTGACTGTTTTGTTGACGCTTTTTCTTACCTATAGGTTGAAGCTTTGCAAACATTATAACTTGATTACTCAGCATCCAGGCTGAGGGATGATTTGACACACCCAGCCACTCCCAGGAACAAATCAAAGGAGCTTTGTTCTAGCATGTGCCTCTCGCTTTCTTTCTCTCTCTCTCTCATTTTAGCTCTCACTCTCTCTCAGTCTCTCTCTTTTCCTAAGAGAAGTTTCAGCCACAAATTCTGAGCATTCTCCCCAGATTCCTACAAATCATCAAGCGATTTTTCTTCCCCACTAGTAAAGATGATTCCCACTAATTCACATGATGCCCCTCCCATACAGTAGTGGAATAATATTAGCCTTCCACATTTCTAACCATTCACAGTTCACGATAAAGGATCCTAACTAGTCACTGAGGACTATTATGTCCTTTTCACTTGTAGAGAAACTGAGTCAGGAAAGATAAAGTGACTTCTTTAAAGTTTCTGACTGAGATGGGAAAAAATACTTTAAAAGCCCAGATTTATAATTCTTTACCCTAACTACTCTTATTTTGAGGATTTATTTTGTGCTTTTTGTCTTTTCAACTTCTGGTGTTTGTCTTGAAGAAATTGTATATTAAATGATAACCTGTTATGGAAAACAAGCTATGTGAAATTTTCTAAGAAAACTTAAGAGAAAAAAAAAAAGTCAACAGTAAAAAAAAAAAAAATAGAATTAAACAGGACTCCAAAGTTAAACCACAGCCAGATAGTAGAAGTGGCACAATTCACCTTTAAAATGCTTAATTGACCAGGCTTGGTGGCTCACACCTGTAATTCTAACACTTTGGAGGGCCAAGGCAGGAGAATCACTTGTGTTCCGGAGTCTGAGATCAGCCTGGATGACATAGCAACTGCCAGTTTCTATTAAAAATGTAAATATGTAGGCATGGAGGCTCATGCCTATAATCCCAGCACTTTGAGAGGCTGAGGTGTATGGATCACAAGGTCAGGAGTTCAAGACCAGCCTGGCCAATATGGTGAAACCCCATCTCTAATAAAAATACAAAAAATAGCCAGGCATGGTGGCATGCGCCTGTAGTCCCAGCTACTCAGGAGGCTGAGGCAGGAGAATTGCTTGAACTTGGAGGCAGAGGTTGCAGTGAGCCGAGATTGTGCAACAGAGTGAAACTTCATCTCAAAAAAATATATATACACACACACACACATATATTATATATGTGTATATACATATATATATACACACACATATGTATATACACATATACATATATATACACACATACACACATATATGTATATACACACATATATATGTGTGTATGTATATGTATATACATATGTATATGTGTATATACATATGTATATGTATATGTACATATATATGTACATACACATATATATGTGTGTGTGTATATATATATATATATATATAACATGCTTAATACTATGTGTAAAGGCATATCTGAGCAAAAAATTGAGTGATAAATCCCTTAGGCCCTTGCACTCCAGCCTGGGTAACAAGAGCAAAACTCTGTCTCACAAAAAAAAAATTATTTTATATTTTTTCTTCAAGTTCCCTAAATATCTAATTTGCTAATGCAAAATTAAGCAACCCTTAAGTGCTTTACAACAAGAAGCAAAAGCTCCTAATTTCTGCTGGCTCACTGCAACCCCTGCCTCCTGGGTTCAAGCAATACTCCTACCTCAGCCTCTCAAGCAGCTAAGACTACAGGCATGTGCCACTATGTCAGGCTAATTTTTGTATTTTTAGTAGAAATGGGGTTTTGCCATGTTGGCCAGGCTGGTCTCAAACTCCTGACCTCAGGTGATCCACCCAGCTTGGCCTCCCAAAGTGCTGGGATTACAGGTGTGAGCCACTTCAGCCTAAATAATTTTAATAATAGTTATTTCTGGCTGGAAAAATTAAAGATTTTTTTTCTATAACTTTGGTGTATCTTGCAAATTTTCAACAATCACCATGTATCATTTCTTATGATTAAAAAGTTGCATTTCTGAAGCAGTAGAAATTCTAGAGTATCTTTGAAGCATAGGACCTCTCAGCTGCCCAACAGAAGCTGATGTCATCCTGAGATAAGCAACCAGCCCTTGAAACACCACCCACACCCACACCCACACCCACACCAGCCAGGTTGAGGAAGGCCAAGCCTGGGGCCCTGGGGTGCTCAGGAGCACCTCCAAGAGTATCAGCCACCCTGGGGGAGAGCTGCCCAAATGGGAACGGGCCTGACCTCTTTCTTCTTCCTCCTCTCTCCTCCTCCCTCCTCCTCCTCTGCAGCATCAGCCAGTGTGCTGACTCAGCTGCAGACCATGATCTCTGCCTTGATAGGTGATGCAACTGAACAGAGCCAAGGAGAAACACAGCTCTTCCCTAGAGGAAGCGTGGTTCTACTAAGTCCAAACTCTTGTTTCCAAATGGTGAAAAACATATACCCACAGCGCCTTGTATGCACATTTTGTTAAAGTGGTATGAGGAAGACCTTTTATACATGCTTTGCAATAACCATTTTATGTAAGGTCTATTTTCATCCCCAATTTATAAATGAAAAGGAAAAACATGCAGATGCCCAGGGCTACTGAGTAACTTCTCCCAGGTCACAACGTTTGTGAATGGTAGAAACCAATTTAAATCCGGGTAGCATTATTAACAAACATACTATACCCATGTGTTAAACATTATTTGACCCTAATCTGAGAATAAATGTACCTATTTCTGTATCGAATACAAAACATACTACCAGGTGCCTTGGCTCATGCCTGTAATCCCAGCACTTGGGGAGGTCGAGGAGGGCAGATTGCTTGAGGTCCAGAGTTTGAGACCAGCCTGGCCAACATAGCAAAGCCCTGTCTCTACTAAAAATACAAAAATTAGCCAGCCATGGTGGCAGGTACCTTGTAATCCCAGCTACTTGGGAGGCTGAGCCTTGAGCATCGTTTGAACCTGGGAAGAGGTGAGATTGCGGTGTGTCAAGATCGCGTCACTGCACTCCTGCCTGGGCAGCAGAGTGAGACTCTGTCTCTAACAATATAAATATACACATAATATATAAATATATAAACTATATTAATATATTATGTATATCTATGTTATATGTATTATGTGTATATATGAAATACTTTTTCCTCTAATAAGCACTTAGTTCTATGTGATGTCAGGACCAATTCAAGGGGAGAGAGAATGCAGGAATTTACAGGCCTCAGAATCAGAAAGTCAACTGGCTTTACTTGGAAAGAGAGGAATTTTGTTTTAATTTTTAATTTTTGTGGGTACATAGTAAGTGTACATATTTATGGCATACATGAGATACTTATTGCAGGCATGCAATGTGTAATAATCACATCATGGATAACGGAGTATCCATCCCCTCAAGCACTTATTCTTTGTGTTACAAATAATCCAATTATACTCTTTTAGTCATTTTTAAATGTACAATTAAATTAGTATTGACTGTAGTCACCCTGTTGTGCTATCAAATACTAGATCTTATTCATTCTTTCTCATTATTTTTTTGTACCCATTAACCAACCCCACCTCCTCCCCACTCCATGGGAAGGGAGGAAATTTTCATGAAGTCTTCAAAGGACGTTTGGCAGGGGCGGGGGAGATGTGTGAATCAGCCTGTACTAGGAATGTAAGGCACTGCACTAGACTCTGCAAATGAGAAGTCTGTCCTGGTCTCTCCCTCCTAAAAAGGGGTTTAAGAGTGACTCCTTCTATCCAGCAATTTCAATTTCTCCCATACCCGGAAGCCTGTATTCACTTGTAGCTGCAAGAGTGCCCTCTGTAAAAACTTGAGACCAGACACTTCTTCCTGAGTCGCATTCTGCACTTCTGTCTCTTCACTCACACTCACATAGGAGGGGACTTCAAAAATTCATGGAAAAATTGAATTATAAGATAAAAATTAAAAATATAAACTCTACTTCTCAACATAAGCTGCATCAAGTTCAAGATACTTTTGCAGGTATACGAGCCGTGTAGTCCATCCCTGAAGAAAGGAGAGTCCTGGGAATTTAACTATATCAGTGCAGTACCTTTTTTATTATTGCTGAAGGAAAATGGCCGCCCTTTAAATATTTTTTTTTTTACAGTTAGGAAACAAAAAGTCAGAAGGAGCCAAATTAGGACTGTAAGGTGGATGCCTAGTGATTTCCCATCGAAACTCTCACATATCTGCCCTCGTCTGATGAGGGGAAAAAACTGGAGCATTGTCATGGTAGAGAAGGGCTCTCTAGTGAAGCTTTCTCTGCTGTTTGTCTGATAACATTCTGGCTGACTTTTTCCGAATGCTCTCAAAATAAGCAGATGCTATTGTTATTTTGCTCTCCAGAAAGTCAACAAGCAAAATGCATTGAGTATCCTAGAAAACCATTGCGATGACATTTGCTCTTGATCAGTCCACTTTCACTGGACCCCTTCTGCCTCTTGGTAGCCATTGCTGTGATGGTGCTTTGCATTCAGGATCATAGTGGTAAAGCCATGTTGCACCTCCCGTTACAGTTCTTCAAAGAATGGTCCAGGATCTTGATCCCACTTGTTTAAAACTTCAGTTGAAAGCTCTGCTCTTGTCTGCAGCTGATCTGGCTGTAACAGTTTTGCCACCCATGGAGTAAAAAGTTTGCTCAGCTTTAATTTTTCAATCAGAGTTGTGTATGCTAAAGAACCTGAGACGTGTATAGTGTTAGCTATTGTTTGTGCTGTTAATCATAAGTCCTTTTCACTTAGGGCACAAACAAGATGAATTTTTTTCTTCACAATCTTCAATATCTTCTCATCCCTGCTTAAAATGAGTTATCTATTTGTAAACTGCTGATTTCTTCAAGATGTTGTCTCCATTAACTTCTCACAGAGCATCAGTGAGTTCACCATTCTTGCATTCAAGCTTCACCGTAAATTTGATGTTTGTTCTTGCTTCAATTTAGCAAAATTCACATTGCTTTGACAGGGGCTTTTTAAAAAATGATGTCTTATCTTTCTTAGTACCTCAAACTAGATCCTGTTCAGACATGTTATAACTAGTTAGTATGAGTTTATTTTGATACAAAAAAAAGTTGAGATCCGTGCATTGTTTTTTCATGATACACATTTTCCATGAACTTTTTGAAGACCCCTTTCTATTATTTGCATTTGTGCCTGGTTCCTCTCTAGACCCTGAGCCATAAGGAGAGCAGGGACCACAGTTTATCTGTACATCCCTGCTCCCTCTCCTAGAACTCACACGGTTCTTTGCACACTAAACATTAAATAAACTTGTCTTCGTCTAGTAGTAGAAACCAGTCAATTACCTCTCACAATGGCATAGTGCAGACAATGATTGTTATGATAGGAAGTGGCATCCATGAAAGATGGTGTTGCTATTTTAATACCTTGAAATGTAAAGAATGAATTAAATATTATAGCGTAAATCAAAGACTTTTTTCCCAACTAGATAAAGATCCTTATGCTAGTGGTTGTTGTTCAACATCACTGCACATCAGAATCAAGAAGGAATGATGTGTGGAGGACAGGTGAAGAAGTACAATCAAATTTCACATTTCCAGACCCAAATCCTCAGAGACCTGTGATGTAGAGGTCTAGGGTGAGACCCAGCAACCTGAGTTCCTTCGAGTGGTTCAGAACTGGTTGTTCACAGACTACACTTTCAGAATCACAAGCCTCTGGCAGGTTCTGCACTGACCACAGGTGGTCCAGTGGTCAGCGATGATTCCAGCATGAGACTGGCTAGTTCTAGTTCTGCCATTAGTGACACCATAGCCTTGAGCAAATTAGTACATTTTACTTTGCCTCACTCCTTTCGTCTGTAAAATGGAGATGACATTAGCAATTCTTCATAGGGTTATAAAGAGGACAAAATGAGATAATATGTGCAAAAGGCTTAGACTATTGCCTGCTACCAGTACATGTTCAAGAATGTTAGCTATCATGATTTTGTGCTCTAAAAGCTGTAGCGACATTACAAACCTCAAAGAGATTAATTTTACCTCAATAGTGGATATAGACAGAAAAGGGTAGTTTTTTAATTGGAAGAAAAATTGATAGTCTTTAAAGCTTGAGAAGAATTAAGAATCATTAACCATATCACAGTCACACACACACAAGCACACAATTTATGTGAAGTGTTCACTTTCTACCTTTGGGTTATGGTGCCTTATAACAGGAAAAACAAGAATAAAAGTGAAATTTACTCATAGTGAGAAAAGAGGTTAAGATTTCAAAAAGGGGAGTATACATTCAATGCTTCATATTAAATAACAAATGTTTATTATTAATATAACCAACACATATTATCATAATCATGGTGGTTTTCACTTTATTAGTTGTTATTGTAAACCAAGCCTTTTCCCCAAAGCAATTATATATGTATTATCTCTTTCAAACAATAGACCACTCAATTATGTGTTATAATCTCCATTTTACAAATGAAAAAAGTGATATTAGAAATTTAAGTAATTACTAGTAAGAAATAAAGTCAAACTCACACTCAAGACTCAGTGAGACTGTACAAATATCGTACTGCCTTCCATTGTTTAAAAAAAAAGGAATGGAGTCTGGGTGTAGTGGCTCACACCTATAATCCTAGCACTTTGAGAAGCCAAAGCAGACAGATCACTTGATGTCCAGAGTTCGAGATGAACCTGGGCAACATAGTGAAGCTCTGTCTCTACTAAAAATACAAAAATTAGCTGGGCATGGTGGCACATGCCTGTAGTCCCAGCTACTCAGGAGGCTGAGGTAGGAGAATCACTTGAACCTGGAAGGCAGAGGCTGCAGTGAGCTGAGATCGCATCACTGCACTCCAGCCTGGGCAACAGAGCAAGACTCTGTCTCAAAAAAAATAAAAAAAAAAAAGAAAGGAATGGAAGAAAAATGAATGAATCAAAAATAATTCCCTCAAGATTTATCATCAGTTTCCTTTTCAAAGGTTTTGAAGGGGAATCCCAAAGACTCAGCACAAAGCCAGACCATCATGCAGACTCACTTGGTCTGCACATTGCTCACCCCACTGAGGAGAGCATGATCAGTGTCCATGGTAGAGGACTCCTGGGGTCCCTCATCACGGAGCACACCCCTAACTGAATTATATGCGTCACTTGCTAGGATGGCAAAGGTGGTTCATTTTCTCTTCTTATGTCAAATAAGTGTCCTTGATATTAGTCATGAACCTACTTTTCTCAGGCTCCTGTATTCCAGGAGTTGAAGCAAACCATTGTCTACCTACTGTTATCAGTCATGACTTCACAGGAAGATATCATTAGCCAGAGAAGAAAGAGCCGGAGGAAGAGGAGCACGTCTGAATGGATTCACAGTAGGACGAGGTGTGTAAGAGGGACAGGACCTCCCTCATTCTTCTTTCCCTGTCCAAACAATTGCAAGAATGCCTCTAAATAGCTGAGCAACCATAGCATCAATGCTAGCTCAAAGTTAAGGAAGGAGAAAAACTAAAAAGAAATACAATTCTTTTAAAATTTTTTAAAGCCAATTAATAGGTTATTGGCACATGAGTTAAAAATTAAATAGAAGAGACATAAGGTGCAAACTAAACAGAGAAATTTCTAACCCAGTAATGGGAAATCTGGCACCTCATGCCAGAAAATGAGCACAAAGAGTAATGTGGGATTTGAGTCATGAACTAAAAGCCTACAGTACACGGAAGGTGTTAACCATTCTTTTCAAGGAGGAGATAACTTGCTAGGTCACCATAAATCTCACAAACGGGTTTTAGGTTAGGAGATGTTGTTGGGTAACAAATAAGAAAAATCTAGGCCAGGCATGGTGGCTCACACCTGTAATCCCAGCATTTTAAGAGGCAGAGGTGGGTGAAATACTTTAGGCCAGGAGTTCAAGACCAGCCTGGGCAACATAATGAGATCCCATCTTAACAAAAAATTTAAAAGTTAGCTGGGTGTGGTGGCACATGCCTGTAGTCCTAGCACTTTGGGAGGCCAAAGTGGGAGGATCACTTGAGCCCAGGAGGCTACAGTGAGCTATGATCACACCTTGCCCTCCAGCCTGGGTGACAGTGCAAGACCTTGTCTGTAAAAACGAAGCAACAAAAATGAATGTCAGAAAGAGGTTTCCAGGTTTCTTCCTTTTGGAAACACCTTCTGTTAATTGACCTTCCCCACACTGGCACCACTCACAGTGGGTTTGATGCTGATAATGCAAGCTTACTTGAGGACCAGATGATTATGAGTTGTTAGGGCGGTTTTTCTGGGTGGAGAACGCAAGTTTTGTGCATTCCAGCTGCAAGATGTTGAAATTATTTTAACTTCAAGATCTCTACGGTGGAAAAGTCAAGCACTAGCCCAGATGTTCAGAAGACTGAGTCCCAAGAATTATATGATCTCTTGTTTGATTCAGGTTCACAATTACCTGGGGTCTTTCAGCACAGACTATGTTCCAAGCTTAGTATAAATATTAATATTATCTTTGCTGTATATAAGGGATAATCAGTGTAAACTAAATCGTTCTAACTCAGAGGAAAAAAAACACAACTGTCATCTTCTAACTCCCTGCTGTACAGTAATTGAGAAGGCTGAATCTAGTTAGGATTTTCTTGTCCTTGTCACAGGATAGAGATATACAGTTGCAAATTGTGTATTGCCAGCTGACAAACACCCACTCATCACCTGCCATGGGTCAGGTACAACAGCATCAAATACTTCATTGATAATGCTCATGCCACAGCATGTCTTCAAGTCTTCACACACTGCACAACTCCTGGCATCAGAACCGAGTCAGAGATCCCCAGTTCCCTTTTCTCTGGCTCTCCCTGGACCTCCCTTCCTCAGGCTGAAATTAAAAATCAAGCCACATATAAATTACAATCTCATCTGTCATGGTGACGCCCTCTTAGCTTGGGGCAGGTGGCTCTTACACCTTCTTTAAGTCTCCATTTTCTTATCTTTAAAATGAAGTTAATAACACCTACTTCTTTGGGGAGATGGGAGAAATAATTACCCATGAAATGCTTTGAAGATGAAAAGTGCCACGTTACTCTTTGTGCTCATTTTCTGGCATAAGGTGCCAAATTCCCATTAGCATTGGCGTGTTCTTCAAGAAAACCAAAGGCAAGACTGTACTAAAAGAGTTTGTATGATTAATTATTGGCAAATGGACCAGCATCATCGTATCATATTTGCATTCTTCTACTATCTTAAAGAACACAATCGTCCAGGCACAGTGGCTCATGGCTATAATCCCAGCACTTTGGGAGGCCAAGACGGGGTTTCACCATGGGCAAATCACTTGAGATCAGGAGTTCAAGACCAGCCTGGCCAACACGCTGAAACCCCACCTCCACTAAAAATAAAAAAATTTGCTGGGTGTGGTGGCACGCACCTGTAATCCCAGCTACTCAGGAGACTGAGGCATGAGAATCACTTGAACCCGGGAAGCAGAGATTGCAGTGAGCCGAGATCACGCCACTACACTCCAACCTGGGTGACAGAGCCAAACTCCATCTCAAAAAAAAAAAAAAGAGAGGACACAATCTCCTAACCAACTTACTGTTTTGAAAACTAGTGCAACGGCGAAAGAGCCCAACATTTGTTTTGCTTTTCCTCTACAAATCATGAATAACTAAACAGTGGATAAGGAGAAGTTTTCCATCTGTAGATGTAGTTCAGCTAATAAATACAGAAGAAATGACAGGAATACAACCTCTAATGAATTCATACATGTTAGGCTATGCTTATCAATGGCTGATACCATCACAAAAAGAGACACAATCAGATATTGTCTATTTTTTGGTGGAAGCTCACAGCATCGTCTTTGAAGTAGTCTAACCAAAACAAATTGAACCCGAATATGATCAAGCCTCTGGATCTAACTACACATTTCAGGAAATATAAAAAACAGAGGACCACTTTATACTACAAGATTTAATCAACAAAATTCAGATTACAGGAAACTTTATAAACATACGATCTGTTTTCTTCAACAATTAAACTTCAAGGACAAAAATAGTTCAAGGCGGAACTTATAAATTCAAGTAAATTTATGAGACTTATCAAATGATCACAAGTACTTATTTGGATCTTGCTACACACAAGCCATAAAACAAGTTAATGAGAAGATCAAAGAGATTATTGATAATACTAAGAAGCTGATATAATTTTTTCAAGTATAATAGTGATATCAGAGTTATAATTTCTTAAACTCCTCCGCAATTTAAAATAACTACTAATATTTTCCACAGATAAAGTGAGGGTTCATTACAGTTTTTTCTCTGTGTTTGAAATGTTTTATAACAAAAGTTTAAAAAAGAAAAAAGAGGCCAGGCGTGGTGGCTCATGCCTGACATGCTAGCAGTTTGGGAGGCTGAGACAGGCAGATCGCTTGAGCCCAGGAGTTCTAGACCAGCCTGGGCAACATGGTGAAACCTTGTCTCTACAAAAAATACAAAAGTTAGCCAAGTATGGTGGCACCTGTATGCCATGAGTATGCTGCCTGTAGTCCCGATTACTCTGGAGGCTGAGATGGGAGACTCTCTTGAGCCCAGGAGAATGAGGCTGCAGTGAGCCATGATCACACCACTGCATTCCAGCCTAGGCAACAGAGCAAGATCCTGTCTCAGAGAGAGAGAGGAGAGAAAGAGAAAGAGAGAGACAGAGAGAGAGAGAAAGGGAGAAAATAAATTGTAGTTTTTTAAAAAAAAAGATATACAGCCTCTGGATACAAGAAAGGGAGGAGATTGCTAGATAAAATGGATTGTTTTTCCTAGGCAGGTCATTTTACCAATGAAGGAAAGACTTGAGAATACCAGCAAGAACAGAACTAGGCAGAGGGCAAGGGGGAAGAAGAAAACCTATCTGCAAGAGAAATAGTTTGAAGCAGTCAAGACAGAGTGTTAGGTTCCTTATTAGACACCACTCATAGGTCAAGTTTTGCTTAGCAGTTGAGAGTACAGATTCTGGACTCAGGTTTAATACTTGGCTTCACACTTAGTAGCTGTGCGAACCTGGGCCAATTGCTTTCCTCTCTGTGCCTTACTTTCTTCATTTTTAATACAGGAATGACAGTAGTACCTACCTCACAGGGTAGTTATGAGAATGAAATAGAACAAATAAAGGGCTCAAACTTTGTTTAGTATATTGTAGGTGCATGATAAAAGTTGTTATCTTCTGTAAATTTAAAATCTCATCAGCTAATGCTCAACATCATTGATTATCAAGGAAATATAAATTGAAACCATAGTGAGATACAATCTTATTTGCTAAAGTTAAAACAACTGGGCACATAAACTATTGGCAAGAATGTGGAGGAACTCTTATACATTGCTGATAGGAATGCAAAATAGTATAGTTACTTTAGAAAGCAATTTGGCAGTTTCTTTTTTTTTTTTTTTTGAGATGGAGTCTCACTCTGTTGCCAGGCTGGAGTGCAGTGGCACGATCTTGGCTCACTGCAATATCCACCTCCCAAGTTCAAGTGATTCTCATGCCTCAGCCTCCCAAGTAACTGGGACTACAGGTGCGTGCCACCACGCTCAGGTAATTTTTGTGTTTTTAGTAGAGACAGGGTTTCACCATGTTGGCCAGCATCGTCTCAATCTCTTGACCTCGTGATCCACCCACCTCGGCCTCCCAAAGTTTCTTCCAAATAAAAGTATACCCTTAGCATAAAATCCAGCAATTTTTCCCAAGAGACATGAAAACATATGTTCACACGAAGACATGTACAAACATATTCATAACAGCTTTATTTGTAATAGCAAAAGAAAAGGGAAAGAAAACAATGCAAATGTCTATCAACAGATAAACAAATCTTAGTATGTCCATGCAGTAGAATCCTACTCTAATTTTTTAAAATGAACAATGAAAAAAATGAAAATATAGAAGAATGTGTTTACATATTATATATATGGTAAATATATAAATCTCAAAATGTTATACTGAATTAAAGAAGTTGGACACAAAAGAGTATAGACTATATCATTTCATTTGCACAAAACTATAAACAAGACAAATATCATCTAAAATGACAGAGATCAGAGGTTACCAAGACCAGGAGTGAGACTGACTGAGAAGGAGCAAAGAGAATCTTCTGGGGTGATGGAAATGTTCCATAGCATGGATTTGTCAAAATTCGCTGGACTGCACACTTAAAGTGGTGCATTTTATTATGTGTACATTGTACCTCAAAAAAGTTGATTTTTAAAAAATACAGGCCAGGCACGGTGGCTCACACTTGTAATCCCAGCACTTTGGGAGGCCAAGGCAGGTGAATCACTTGAGGTCCAGAGTTCAAGACCAGCCTAGCCAAGATGGTGAAACCTTGTCTCTACTGAAAATACAAAAATTAGCCAGATGTGGTGGTGCATCTGTAATCTCAGCTACTTAGGAGGCTGAGGCAGGAGAATTGCTGGAACCCAGGAGCCGGAGATTGCAGCGAGCCAAGATTGCACCACTGCACTCCAGCCTGGGTGACAGAGGGAGACTCCATCTCAAAGTTCATTAATTAATTAAAATTAAAACCCAACCAGGTAAACTAAATGAATGTGTGAATCTGTATTGGATCCTGAACCAGACAAAGGAAGGAAAGAAGGAAGATAAAAAAACATAGAAATAGTTTTTCTTTAGTTATACAGGACATTATTGGAACAATACCTTGAGCAACCTTAGAGTAAGTAGTGAGATTTTAAACTTTAGTGGTGACTTGACTTCCCTTACACAGAAATGCAGTTGAATTAAGAACATGAAATCAAATGTTTTGAACCTTAGATCAAATATTCAAATAAGCAGAGCTCCAGAACTGGCCTGGAAAGAATCATGGGGTCCCACTGAAACAAGAAACTGGGTGGTCTACTGGTCAGGGTCTGAAGAACTGCCTGGTCCATTGAGCACATTCAGGGGTCAGTCATTTCCATTCAAAGCCCAGCTCAAGAGGTCAAGCTTTCTCCTCCATCCTCCCACCCCCATGCTTGCTTCTCTTACCTCATGGAAGTGGCAAGAGGAAGCTCTGGACCCAGCAGAACAGTAACCAAAGCAGTGTACTTTTAGAAGAGCTGATATGGTTTGGCTGTGTCCCCACCCAAATCTCATCTTGAATTGTAGTTCCCATAATCCCCACGTATCGTGTAGAGGGGACCTGGTTGGAGGTAATTGAATCATGGGGGCAGTTACCTATATGCTGCTCTCATGATAGTGAGTGAGTTCTCATGAAATCTGATAGTTTTAAAAGGGATTTTTCCCCACTTCACTCATACTTCTCCTTGCTGCTGCCATGCAAGAAGGACATGTTTGCTTTACCTTCTGCCATGATTGTAAGTTTCCTGAGGCCTCCCCAGCCATGCTGAACTGTGAGTCAATTAAACCTCTCTCCTTTATAAATTACCCTGTCTCAGGTATGACTTCATTAGCCTGTGAGAACAGACTAATACAAGAACCAAGAGTATCCATTGCTTATAGAATATTTCTGGTTTTCTCTGTTTTCTTATATTTTCAAATGTGCTTCAACTAACATATAGAGATTTTGTGATTTTTTTAAAGAAATGCCCACAGCACATGTGACAAGAAGAGAAACCAATACTTTTACCTTTCAAGAAGATAGTCTAGATTAAAAACATGTATTATAATTACTAAGTATGATCTAATATTAATTTTATTTAAACCAAAAACACCTACAAGTGTTACAAAAATGGGGGCTTGGGGGGCAATCACGTAAAGCTAGGAGATGAACCTGCAAGAATCCTTTGTGTATATGAAAATAAGTTTTCTCAGACTCCTCTGAGACAAATACAAATTACATACTGAGTTGAACACATTAGGGAATGATTTTTCTTTTTCTCTTTTTTTTTTTTTTTGAGACAGAGTCTCACTCTGTCTCTCAGGTTGGAGTGCAGTGGCACAATCTCAGTTCACTGCAACCTCCGCCTCCTGGATTCAAGCAATTCTCCTGCCTCAGCCTCCCAAGTAGCTGGGATTACAGGCACGAGTCACCATGCCCAGCTAATTTTTGTATTTTTAGTAGAGATGGAGTTTCATCATGTTGGCCAGGCTGGACACAAACTCCTGACCTCCTGCCTCAGCCTCCCAAAGTGCTGGGATTACAGGCATGAGCCACTGCGCCCGGCCATAAGCCTCATCTTTTACGATGTTATAGTTAGAATGATTAAATGATTGCCAGTTATGAAAGGTCTATGGTGTAATAAATCAATGGTATTGTAAGCGTAAATAAAGAAAGGAATGGCAGCCACTGTGACTACTCATGGATTCTCAGTATCTCCTCTGATCTAGAGCATGTTTGTCAACATCTAAAATACGTTTTAGTGTAAGCTGTTATTTTCACCCACGACATGTGGTGCCTTTGGATAATCTTACCTATAGCCAAAATGTATAGCAATTCATAATACTAATAAATGTTCAAGTCTGAAAGAAAATTCTGGAATGATGAAAAGTATTTTGAAAATATATATCAGAATTGTCTGTCACACACATAACAGCACTTGAGTTAACCAGTATAATACAAACATACAAAATTACAGTTGAAGGAACTGCTTAAGGATATGGTAGTTAATATAAAACATGGAGTAATCGAGATGGATGTATAGCCACAAAATCTATCAAAAAAGTGTACACTGTCTCATCTTTCCTATTTAAAATATAGGGAGCTAATTTATTTCACAGCCAAAACCTAAGAATTGTTAGAATTTTATGAGAAACTGCTTTCACATCCACATCCTGATAATCTTTAAACATTTTTTATGAAGAAGAAATATTTTTTCACAACTGTAGGAGCAAGAAAAAATATTCTTGCCTCAGAAGGATCTCACACAACATCTAATATGTCAAACATTTTTATCTTTAGTATCAATAACTAAATTATAAAAACTGTTTTAGGGTAAATTCTGAAGACTTTTCCAAGCAGTTCTATATTTTCAAATGTGTCATCAGATTTTCTTACATGTTTAATGCTCACCATTATAAGCTTGCCAGTTATTTACAGGTTCAGGTTTATTTAATGCTAATTAACAGAAGTACTGCTCTGTCAAATACAAACAAGTCAGTCATCCAAAACCTCTAGGACTTGAATAGGGTGCAGTGGCTCATGCCTATGATACCAGCACTTTCAGAAGCCAAGGCAGGAGGATCACTTGAGCCCAGGAGTTTGAGACTAGACTGGGAAACACAGCAAGACTTCATTTCCACTGAAAATTTAAAAAATTAACTGGTCATGGTAGTACATGCCTTTAGTCCCAGTGACTCAGGAGGCTGAGGTAGGAGAATTGCTTGAGCCCAGGAGTTGATGGCTTCTGTGAGCTAAGATCGTGCCACTGCACTCTTGCCTGGGCAGCAAAGTGAGATTCTGTCTCTAAAAATTAATTTTAAAAAATAGGCCAGACACAGTGGCTTACGCCTGTAATCCCAGCACTCTGGGAGGCCCAGGTGGGCAGATCACAAGGTCAAGCGATCAGGACCAGCCTGCCTAACATGGTGAAACCCCATCTCTACTAAAACTACAAAAATTAGCTTGACGTGGTGGCACGCGCCTGTAATTCCAGCTACTCGGGAGGTTGAGGCAGGAGAATCACTTGAACCCGAGAGTCAGAGGCTGCAGTGAGACGAGATCGCACCACTGCACTCCAGCCTGGTGACAAAGCAAGACTCCGTCTCATAAATAAATAAATAAATATAAATAAATAAATAAATAAAAATAAACAATCAGAGGTGAATTAGCACTAGCATTTAAGAGCCCTCTTTTAAAGTGACTTGGCACTTCAACTGGTCTTTAAATGTAGACCACACAGACCCATCACTGTCAAAACAGCGACGTGATATGTTTATACCTTTTCAGTGTCATATGAAGTAATCCCCTAACAGGAGGTCTTCTCGTGGGAAACAGTTACCTAGATCTTTGTTATTCAAAGTGAAGTCCTTAGAGAAACAGGATCCACATCACCTGAGAGCTGATGATGAAATGCAGAACCCTGGGCCCACCCCAGGCCTCCTGAACAGGAATCTGCATTTTAACAGGACTCCCCAGTTATTCATTACACAGTCCAGTTTGAGAAACACTGATCTAAACTTGTCATCTAGATCATATATGAACAAAAAGCAAAATAAATGAACTCTTTAGGTAGAGTTACCATATGACCCAGCCATTTTGCCCATCTATATATGCCCCCCAAAATGAAGAATATGTCCACAAAAACTTGTGCATGAATGCCCATAGCAGCATTATCCATAAGAGCTAAAAATAGGAACAGGCCAAATGTACATCAACTGATCAATGAGTGAATAAAATGCAGTACATTCATACAATGGGATATTACTCAGCCACGAAAACAAATGAAGTACCGACACATACCAGAGCATGGATGAAACCTGAAAACATTACGCTAAATGAAAGAAGCAAGACACAAGGCCACATGGTGTATGATTCCAGTTATACAAGATGCCCAGAATAAGCAAATCTGTGGAGACAGAAAGTAGATTGGTGATTGCCAAGGACTGGGGAGTGGCAGTGGGGTTGGAGTGAAATGAGCAGTGACTGTTAATGGGTTTGGGGTTTCTTTCAGGAATAATAAAATGTCTGAAATTAGGTAGTGTGGTGATGGTTGCACCCACTGTGAATAAACTTTTTAAAAAACCTTGATTATATACTTTAATGGGATGATCTTTACGGTATGTAGATTCCATCTTAATAAAGCTGCTATTTTTAAAAGATATGCTTTAGGGAAAGTTAGGGTGATACATAAACACCAGTAGTGCGCCAGCTGGAGGTTGGAGGAAAACTGAGCTTTGCCAGACAGTCCTTGATAGAATGAACTGTGGGCTGTTTTAGGGGATCTGGAAAAGATAAGAATGATACAAGGTGATGCCGGAGACTATTAATGGAAGATGGAGTGGGGGGAGCCAGCAGCCATTCAGCAATCTTGAAGCTGTCACTGCAGACCCTGTGAAGGAGGAAAGAAGAAATTACACTGGGCATAGACACATCAGAAAGTGGCTGGTTTTGCAATTATGCATCACACAATTGTACGGCTTCTCAGTAGCATTTTCAATCATTCTGGGACACTATTGAAAAATCTAAAACCCAGAATATTAGTCTCTTTTTCAAACTCAAAGTCTACCTTCAAAGTCTAAGTTTTTACATCGTGACCTACTGAGAAAACTGTATCCTATTACACCCTTTGTGAACGCAGGAAATAGATAAGATTCCTCTATTTAATTTAAAAGAGACCTTCCTTCATCCGCGGGTGAATGGAGCCGTGGGTGGGGCAGTTAATGATGGTGCCCAAACAGCCCCAGGCCCTGGGCGCTCTGTGAGTCAGCCTGAGTCAAGGCCACAGCCCCTCCCTAAGTCATCTGGCAGCTGGTGACAGGGAAGGGGAGAAAAATTACATTTCTTTTTTGAACCCTCGTAAGTTTGTTGCTGGGACAGATTCCTGTTAACAAAACACAGATGAACAAAAGAAAACCAAGCATTTGCATTCATGCATGCCATGCCCATCACGCAGGAGAAAACAGCTGCCCCAAAGCAGTGGCCCAGGGGCCTTGCTTAAACTGTATCTTACCAAAGAGCGATAAATCTTAGAGCAGTGATGAGATATAAAATTTCCAGTCTCTCAAGATGGGGAAACTGTGAGAAGAGAGTAAAGTTTGCTCCCAGATTCCCCTAGCCCTGCTGGTGCCAGTTTCTGAGCTGCTAAGAGCCAGAGCCATCTCCAGTGAAGTCAGAATTTACTTCTGTCTTTAGATGGGAAAAGAGGGGAAACGGGAGAAAGAGTTTTTGTCCTTGTGAATCACCGTCTTCCCATCAGATAAGCATAAGGAGCCTTGATAGCTACCCTCTGCATTTTAACCTTCAGCTCAACAATCTTTAGTATTTTATAGAGAAATATTTTGGTTTTCTTCAATGTCACAAAGTAAAGGAAAGATGACTGGCCATTGTCAATATAGATTGTGTCAGATGTGAAACACTGCGAAGGAGGAGCCGAGGAGAAACTCAGGATTAAATATTTTCCTTCAATTTTGGCACATGAATTGATGTTCCACTGAGATTCCAAATAATGGTTGAGAATCAACTTGGAGAAACAAGAGGCCACTCATTCTAGCGAGCACCCGTCTGGGAGGAAGTGAACGGTTTTCCTGGAAGGAGTCTCCATCCCTCCAGTGGAAGTGACTGGTGTATGTGGGGGAGAATACATGACAGTAGGTAGCTAGTCAGACATGAGCCACCCAGGAGAGGGGCCCACACACACACACCCCCCAGGAATGTCAGGAGGACATCAGGTGATGGTCAGGTGGTGGTTAAACTGCCTCTCTAAAATAATAATTGTTGGCAGCCAATTGTCTATCTATTGGGAAACTGCCTGGGAAAGGCAGTCACCCAACAGAAAAATAAATAAATAACCAAACTGGTGATCAGCAGCTTCCCAAGAAGATCTCAGAAGTTGGGCCAGTGGACTCAAGCATGCACACGAAGAGACAAAATGGCAGAGTTTAACGGGTATATGACCTTCCTCTCGAACTCTAGACTGGTAAGGGAAGAACGCTAGATGGTGAGGGAAAAACGGCTCAAGTGGCAAGTGCAGAACTCCAGTAACCACGCTGCATGTGTGGCCCTTCAGCAGCGCTGACAGGCACTGCACATGTGGACAGCCCACACCACAGGAAGAATCACAGAAGAAGGGATGCAAGACCCCCGAAGTATGCCAACATATAACACTGAAGGAAATAATGTATACAGTGGCCCATTTCCAAGACAAAGTGCCTTGAATCAGCTTAGGTCAGCAAACTACAAAAGAAACAGGATATGCTAGGCCCCTGCTTGGATAGCCGATGCCTGCTTGTCTGCCTCCCCTACCCCCGCTTTTCCGCCCTTTAGTTACCCTCACTTGAACCAAAGAAGTTTAGTCTAAGATGAAAGTTAACTAGTCTGCAAAATAGCTTGTTTTGTCTATTCTTACCAGCCTGCCCAGCTACTTAGGCCATAAGTCAAATACTTAAAGAGCCTCAGAGCGGACTAGGATTTCAGTGCATTCTGGGTTGCAACAAAATGCAGCAAGACAACCCTAAAAAAAAACACTTCAAAGTCCCTACCCAACAATCAATAGGCGATGTCTGGGAAGATTGTGTCTCCATAGGACTCAGCCTATGAGGAACCAGGGGAGGGACCTGCGCCCTAGGAGATACATTGCTTGTTGAAACTGTGCTGGGTGTACCTACCCATCAGACACCCAATCTTGCAAGACCATCATTAAAAGTCTCACTTGCAGCCGGGCACAGTGGCTCACGCCTGTAATCCCAGCACTTTGGGAGGCTGAAGCAGGTGAATCACCTTAGGTCGGAAGTTCAAGACCAGCCTGGCCAACAAGATGAAACCCCGTCTCCACTAAAAATACAAAAAAATTCGCTGGGCATGGTGGTGAGGTGCCTGTAATCCCAGCTACTCAGGAGGCTGAGGCAGGAGAATCGGTTGAACCTGGGAAGGTAGAGGTTGCAGTGAGCCGAGATCGCGCCACTGCACTCTAGCCTGAGGAACAAGAGTGAAACTCTGCCTCAAAAAAAAGTCTCACTTTCACTGTTTTCCAGGTTTCTGAGACCATTCTTTGGGTTTGGATAGGTGAATTTGTTTCTCATAACACCCCAAGTCAAAAGTCAAGATGCACACTTGATCTCTCAAGTCACCCACTTGGCCCTTTTCCAATGTACTTTACTTCCTTTCATTCCTGCTCTAAAGCGTTTAATAAACTTTCTCTCCTGCTCTAAAACTTGCTTCAGTCTCTCCTTCTGCCTATGCCCCTCAGTCGAATTCTTTCTTCTGAGGAGGCAAGAATTGAGGTTGCTGCAGACCCTTATGGATTTGCCACCAGCAACAAACAGATTTCACTTTTTTTTTTTTTTTTTGAGATGAAGTCTCACTTTATCACCCAGGCTGGAGTGCAGTGGCAGAATCTCAGCTCACTACAACCTCAGCCTCCCAGGTTCCCTCCCTCAGCCTCCCGAGTAGCTTGGATTATAGGCACACGCCACCATGCCCAGCTACTTTTTGTATTTTTAGTAGAGACGGGGTTTTGCCGTGTTGTCCAGGCTGGTCTCGAATTCCTGACCTCAAGTGATCTACCTGCCTCGGCCTCCCAAAGTTCTGGGATTACGATTGTGAGCCACTGCTCCTGACCTGACTTCACTTTCTTTCCACATAACCAAACTTCCCTATAATCAACAATGCTGTTTTTATCCGTTGACAAGGTTGTATCCAGTTCATTGATCATTCATCAGGTTACAGCACATGACCTACCTAATTTTATAACACAATGCTTAAAAACAGATTTCAGTGGGGGCAATTTCTTATTAAGGCATTTTAATAATCAATTGATTTCAATTCTAAAACGAAATTAAACAAATTTGGTTTTGTCTTAGTGGAAGGAGGCAGCATGATATGTAGAAAAGGCCTTTAATTTAGAATCCATTGATGGTTTCAGCACTCAAATTAATTATGCAACTTTTCTAAACCTTGGGTTTTTTTAATCGAAAGGTAGAGATAATCATACCAATCTCATAGAATTGTTGTAAGGTTTAAATAGCCATCTTAAATCATGAGTAAACACCACTCTTTCCATGCATGCAACTGAATGCCAATATTGCCCTAGACATGTGGTCATCTAGCTAGGATCCTCCCTGCTCTGGTTTCATGTTAAAATCACCTGGGAGTATTTAATAAATACAGTTCCCAAGCTCTACCCTCAGAAATTCTGGTGTAATTGATCTGGGGTGGCACCCAGGCATCACTATTTTTAAAAAAACCCCAGGCAATTATAAATCACAGCCAGATTTCAGAATCAATGGACAGGAGAATTTTCAAATTGAAATCTAGAAATCAATTTCAGCAGAATCACCAGGGTTGATTACAGAATGAGGATTCAGGGCAAGGCCCCACCCTATGCCAACTGAGTCAGAATTTCTGGGAGGAGCCTTAAAATCTTTTTTAGAGACAGTCTGGCTCTGTCACCAGGCTGGAATGCAGTGGCATGATCTCAGCTCACTATAACCTCCACCTCCTGGGTTCAAGCGATTCTCGTGCTTCAGCCTCCCAAGTAGCTGGGATTACAGGCACACACCACCACATCCAACTAATTTTTATATTTTTAGTAGAGACGGGATTTCACCATGTTGGCCAGGATGGTCTTGATCTCCTGACCTCATGATGCTCCCACCTCAGCCCCCCAAAGTGCTGGGATTGCAAGAGTGAGCCGCTGTGCCTGGCCAAAATCTTCATTTTTAACAACTTCCCTAGGCAATTACAATGTATACTAATCGCCTGCTTTATTTGCCTGTTTGTTTATTTATTTTTTTGAGACAGGGTCTTGCTCTGTCATCCAGGCTGGAGTGCAGTGGTGCGATCTCGGCTCACTGCAGCCTCAACTTCTCCGGACTCAGGTGAACTTCCCACTTCATCCTCCCAAATGGCTGAGACCACAGGTATGCACCACCATGCCCGGCTAATTTTTGTATTTTTTGTAGAGATGAGGTTTTTCCATGTTGCCCAGGCTGATCTCAAACTCCTGGGCTCAAGCAATTCACCCACCTCAGCCTCGCAAAATGCTGGGATTACAGGTAAGAGCCACCTCACCCAGCCACTACTCTATTTTCCTTTAATATATAGAAGTACAAATTGATAACACTGTGAAGCTAAACATTGTTATGATATTTTTACAGATGAGAAAACTGGGATTCAGAGGATTCCAGTAACCTTCTCCAGGGTAGGTGATCCCATCACTGAGAAGTGGTCCTCTTTACCTCGTTTGTGCCATGGCTCCTCTCTCAAGTGATTCCTTACTGAGTCATGAAAACCATTTCCCACTCCCCTCTTCTTCCCACTACCTCATTAAAGGAATTGTTTCTGGCCAAGTATGGTGGCTCACACCTGTAATCCCAGCACTTTGGGAGGCCGAGGAGGGCAGATCAGTGGAGGCCAGGAGTTCAAGACCAACCTGGCCAACATGGTGAAACCCTGTCTCTACTAAAAATACAAAAATTAGCTGGGCATGGTTGCAGACACCTGTAATCCCAGCTGCTTGGGTGGCCGAGGCACGAGGATTACTTGAACCCAGGAGGCAGAGGTTGCAGTGAGCCAAGATCGCACCACTGCACTCCAGCCTGGGCAACAGAGTCAAGGTCATGAAAGTTAAGGAAAGACTGAGGAGCTTCTGCATATTGAAGGAGCCCAAAGAGACTTGAAATCTAAATTTATGACGTGCCAGGTTCATTGAGGAAAGAATAAAATCTCAGGGAAGTGTTACTCTTAGAAACACAGTGTTTTGTTGAAATGCTTACATAATACATTACACATAGGGTCCATATTGCACATTATCTTGTGGATTTTTTTCCCCAAACTTGTCAAGTTTCCTCACTACTGAAACTAGAACTTGAAAATAACTTGATTATTTCAGTAGGAAAACGTTTTTGTTGCATTATCAAAAATTTGATGGAGCTTCACACATAGAACAGCTAAAAGGAAAAATAGTGACAACACCATTTGCTGGTGGGATGTGGAAACAATGGCTCTCTCATACTGAAATGGTTTGGCTCTGTGTCCCCACCCAAATCTCATGCCAAATTATAATTCCTTGTGAAGGAGAAGGCTGATGGGAGGTGATTAAATCATATTGAATCATGGAAGCAGACTTTTTGAGACAGAGTCTCATGCCATTGCCAAGGCTGGGGTACAGTGGCACGATCTTGGCTCACTGCAACCTCTGCCTCCCAGGTTCAAGCAATTCTCCTGCCTCAGCCTCCCGAGTAGCTGGGACTACAGGCACCTGCCACCATGCCTGGCTAATGTTTGTATTTTTAGGAGAGACGGGGTTTCACCATGTTGGCCAGGCTGGTCTTGAACTCCTGACCTCAAGTGATCCACCCACCTCGGCCTCCCAAAGTGCTGGGATTACAGGCATGAGCCACCATGCCCGGCCTCCTTCTAGCTGTTCTTATGAGAGAGTTCTCATGAGGTCTGGTTGTTTGAAAGTGTGTCGCATCTCTCCCTTCACTCTTTCTCCTATTCTGCCACATGGAGATTGTGCCTGCTTCCCCTTTGCCTTCCACCATGATTATAAGTTTCCTGAGGCCTCCCCAGCCATGCCTCCTGCATAGCCTGTGGAACTGTGAGTCAATTAAACCTCTTTTCTTTATAAATTACCCAGTCTCAGGTATGTTTTTATAGCAGTGTGAGAACAGACTAATATGCGTACATTGCTAATGGGAAGGTCAAATTGTACAGCCACTCTGGAAAATAGTTTGGCAGTTTCTTCAAAAACTAAAAGGACACATGTCATAGGGGCTTAGGAACAGAAGCCATGTTCCATGAGGCCATGAAATGGTGGATCCCACCCTGTTAACCCCCAGACCCAGGGCTTAATACCACAGGGCATTTCCCTAAGGGAAGGGTTTAGGGTAAGTATGTTTTTGATAACATGAAGGTTGTTTTGCCTTAAGGGCAGGATTTACAGTAACTATGTGAGATTAGAAATCTTAGAGGTATTCCCAGAACTGAGGTTAATCAGAAGTCAACTTGGGAGATGAGTTGCTTTAGCATCCATTACACTGGCTCTCAAATACAAGTTTCTGAGAGCAGATTGACAAATGTATTGAGCACCTCGCATGGGGTCATGCACTGTGCTAGGTGCAAAAATCATTGAACTTGGACTCTACACCAAAAGCTAATGCAACATTCAGAGAACTGAGGCCTGTACCAAGTATCTCCAGTAGAAAGTAGAATGGGAGAAGTACCAGGAGCGTGAGAAAGGAACATCCAGCCTTTACTGCGTGCTTGTTACAGGACAGAACTCTGCTGAGTCCTTGGGATATGACTGTTAGAGAGCTCACAGTCTAATCCAGGAACTGGGCACACACACAGACAATGGGGTGTACTTTCCAGCTATTTAAAGCAAGCCTCCAATTGGAGCAACTTTGTTTAACAATATGTCAAACAATATATACCATTCCCATCAGCAGTGACTTAATAATAAGTAATACACAGAGAGACTCCTAAAGGAGTACCCATGAAGCTACAGATGTGATGTACAACATGACCACAAACTTCACACTGGTGCCTTAGTGTTATGTTAGTGTTCTGTTTCATTGCAAATTCAAGGAAATAATACTAATGAGTAATAGATCAGCAGATCCTTTTGCTTGCAAGCACGAGCTTGCCCATGGCGAAAGGGGACAATATACGTCCATTTAACCAAGTAAAGCAGGCAAAGACCAGGGATTTAGCCCAGACAGGACTTTATCTCACTTCCTTTCATCACTGCTTCTCTCAGCATGTTGGCCTCAATCTACTGCTACAGGTGGGCTTTTCCCAGGCAACAAGAGGCCCACAGCTTCATCAACACCTACCCCATGGCCAGAGAGCACGAAGCTCTACCCTGCCAACTCCAGGCAGAGAGATCTCAAGGCAGCATTCTGATTGGTCAGACTCTGGTCACATGTCCATCTCCAGACCAATTAGCATTGTCCAAGTCTGTTATCAATGAAGTAAGTCCCACAGGTTCTTGAATTCAAATTGTTCCATTGCAAAGAGTGTCACCTTTCAGATGCGCTTTCAGAAACCTTGGAGCAGTTATTGCAATGATTAAGCAATGATTAATAATAACTAGCCAAAGATCTTCCTTGATTTTAATGTCACGAATTCAAAATTTATTCTTATGTATACATAGCACTGATTTGTATTTACCTAAAAGTTCAAAATCACTTTTTAATATTTATGATATATTAATATACAATGTAGGACTAAGAAAAGTTACACCTTTTCTGGCCAGATGTGGTGGCTCATGCCTGTAATCCCAGTACGTTGGGAGGTCAAGGTGGGGGGATCACTTGAGGTCAGGAGTTCGAGGAAAGCCTGGCTAATGTGGTGAAACCCCATCTCTACTAAAAATACAAAAATTATCTGGGCGTGGTGACGCACACTTTTAATTCCAGCTACTCAGGAGGCTGAGGCAGGAGAATCACTTGAACCCCAGAGACGAAGGCTGCAGTAAGCCGAGATCAAGCCCCTGCACTCCAGCCTGGGACACAGAGGGAGACTCCATCTCAAAAAAAAAAAAAAATTACCTTTTCATTTAGTTGACTAATAACCATAGGTATTTGTGTTTATTATATATACTTTCAAATATTAAATTATATTTATTTTGAGATACTTCATAATTTAGAATTTTCCTTTATCTAAACTCACATTTTTCCCAATAATTCTAAGCCAGTGAGACTTGGCTCCTCTCTCTGGCCTTCCTTTCTCTCTCACCTCAGTCAAACCCACCTCCTCTAATGCTCACATAAAATATCTAGGAGAACTAGTTAATTTCCTCATAAGACAAGATATTTGGCTTTAGGATACAAATGTGACTGGACAGGCTGTCTGCCCAGGGACTGGGCCCAGCTCCCAGTGGGGTTTGTTTCAACAGAGAATCAACCTAACAGGCCCCGAAAAGAGGATGATGGGTTCCAGCTTCTAGGAATGAGGGCTTCTCTGCTACATGGTGCCCGGTGCCCTGGCTTCTGGAAATCTTGGCTCAAGAGAATGAATTCACACTTTGAGGAAGTGGGAATGAATTCACTCTTTGAGAATGAGGAAGAATTTTGGGGTGTGGATTTTGGTTGTTCTGTGGGGGGGTTTTGGCCATTAAGAAAAAAAAGTTCCCATTTCAGGCACTTATTCACCCCAGGAATGGGGTTGCTGAACTGTGCTTTTGAAGAATGAATGCTAGTACTCAAATCCATCATCATGACAGGCACCCTACCTTAGGGATGAAGTTTTATGTGGTAATAAGCAATAAAATATGTATGTACGCATTTACAGAGACATATTTACATCTCATGGAACCAGAATCAGAACAAGCTGTTTCCCTAGAGACTGTTTTTTTCACTTCCTGTCAGCCTCAGTGATGGCTCCGCAAGCGTTTCTTGCCAATGAGTGACATAATCACTGTCTTATTCAGACAGCATACTTTGCAGAGACACTCCATTTGACCCACTCAGACATACTGGGTGTGTGTGTGTGTGTGTGTGTGTGTTGCCGTATTCCTATAAGCTACCACATGCTTTTAATTTATTGCATTTTCAAATGTCTAAGCATTTACTCAAGGTTTAAAAGTAAGTACTCAAGAAATAAGCAATCTGTATTTCCAACCACACTTTTTAAATTGAATAAACGGGGAAAAAAAAGGAATGAAAAATAAGCTTTTTAGAACTGTGGTTCAGGACAGGTGCAGTGGCTCGCACTTGTAATCCCAGCACTTTGGGAGACCGAGGCAGGCAGATCACTTGAAGTTAGGAGTTCAAGACTAGCCTGGCCAACATGGTGAAATCTCGTCTGTACTAAAAATACAAAAATTAGCTGGGCATGGTGGAGCGCGCCTGTAATCCCTGCTACTCGGGAGGCTGAGGCAGGAGAATCGCTTGAATCCAGGAGGCAGTGGTTGCAGTGAGCCGAGATCGCATCACTGCACTCCAGCCTGGACGACAGAGTGATACTCCATCTCAAAGAAAAAAAAAAGAACTATGGATCAAATATGTCATAGGACATAAGGTGAAGTTCTGCACACTTGGATTCCCCAACCTGTACCATGACACACATTGACTCAATGTTCATTTTAGGTAACTACCATCACTGCCCTCCAGGTGCAAATCTCTGACTCTGACTTGACTATTTCTTCCCTGCTTGCTTCTCTGTCCTGATTAGCTGTAGTGCCCCCTCACTGAGACACACAATGCCTCTGTCCACCACCCTACCACTATGGACCATTTTAGAATCCCTGTTCTCCTGTGAACAGAGTGGGGTGTCAGTGTTTCCGAGTGTGCATTATTGGGTGTGGTTATCACCTCCAGGCAGCCACACCCAATAACCCAGTAATGCCTCTTTCCCTTACACTCTCAGGTTCTCCCACGAGCCCAGGCATGGCCAGAATTAGCAAACAAAGGTGTTGAAAGGAGTTAAGCAGAAAATATTTTAAAGAAGGCATAATAGAGAAGACCCAGTTCTCCTAGCCCCACCTCACTCCAATAAAACAAAACACCCTCTGATTTGGTTGAGAGGAGGAAGCCTTGGAAAGGAAGAGGGTAAGAGTCTGTGTGGGAGCCACAAAATTTGCCTGTCACTTGGCAAGTCGAGGTCGGGGTGGAAGGAGAAATACAAACACACAATAAAGCTCCCTTTTCACTTTCAAAATCCAAGAACAGGCAAGGCCTGAGCCTCAAAGGCTGGAGGAGGCCCAGGGAGACAGCAAGCTCTACCGAAAAGTACCCCCTGGGGTTACAGGTCATGACAACCCTGGAGGGGTAATGGCAGTACAAGAGTATGTCTAGGCCAGGCACTGTGGCTCATGTCTGTAATCCCAGCACTTTGGGAGGCCAAGGCGGGCGGATCACCTGAGGTTAGGAGTCAAGACCAGCCTGGCCAACATGGTGAAACTCCATCTCTACAAAAAAATACAAAAATAAGCCAAGCATAGTAGCACGTGCCTGTTATCCCAGCTACTCAGGAAGCTGAGGCAGGAGAATCACTTGAATCCAGAAGGCAGAGGTTGCAGTGAGCCGTTGCACTCCAGCCTGGGTAACAGAGTGAGACTCTATCTCAAAAATAAAAAGAAAGAAAAGAAATAGAATGTATCTAGGCTTGGGAGGGCATCTGGAGGTACCCATGGCCACCCCCTGCCAGGGGTCTTATGTGCCCAGGATGCAAAGCTCACATCCTAATATCTATCCCAAAGAGAGGAATAGTGCCTGAAGTGATCATACTGAAGTGTGGTTGAGTTTGTTCCAAGCGTGACAAAAGCTTTAAATCAGTAATGCCCCCAAATTACTGAATGTAGCTGGATGTACTTAAAAGTAGCCAGACTATTTTTCCCTGTATTAGAACTAAATTCAGTTATCAAAAAAGTTATGTTTTTTTATGTCTGGTTTTTTGAAAATGTGTAACATTACATGCATGATTTAACCTGCATTTTCACATATTTCTTTGTACACTTGTCCCATCTCCATACATTTTAATACTTGGAATTTGACTTTTGCCCACTGGCACCATATCCCTTCAATCTTCTCTAATGAAAGGTGAGTTTCGGCCAGTCCTCCCTCAAGGGAAGCGTTCCCTAACCACGCCTCCTCCACCTTTAAACACTCTCACAGAAGCTTCTCATCACAGCGTTTATGGTACATGATTACCTATTCCATTATTTGCAATTATCTCACTTACTGAACTACAAGATCCATGTCTTTTTTTATTGCTTCCATCTCCAGGATCAAGAATGGTGCCTGTCCTAAAATCGGTATGCAGTAGAATCTAGCAGATTCTCTATTTACAAACTAACTTCCAACTCACAAACTTCACAGATATACGCAAGCTCCTCTGGAAGACAAGAGTGCATCAAATCTAAACAGCAACAATATTGTGGCCTAATCTCTATTACAAACACAGTTAACTTAGAGCTAACATAAACAGGTGGCTTTCCTTAGAACATAGCCCACTCCGCTGCCTCAAAGGATTACTACTGGGAGCATCCTTCTGCAAAATAAGCTCCATCTTTTTCTGCTGGTGTCTTTCCTGATCTTCAAGGCCCAATCTAAAAGCTTCACCATTCTGTATCTTATTTCAGGAGAAAATTCAGCTCCACTTGGAATAGTTCAGTGAGAATATTCATTTTAAATGTTCTGCATCTTGATTTCCTTTTTGCTTTCACAATTACAGGCAAACTTGGGGAGAACGTTGACCAATATAAAGATGGGGAGACAAGAGAAACCTCAACATAAAGGTGAAGTCTTGGGAGGGTGGGGGGACGCTGGTTAAGACATCGCAACGTGTTTGGAGAGATGATGGAGACCAGCAGGACAGCCCCTGCCTAATCATTTCCTGGTGGGGTGGCTTTACTTGCTGCTAAGGTCCTTTTTAAAGCAGCAGCCTAGGGGCTGCCACATGCCTTGTTTGGTTTTCCTCAAACACTGAGTGTCTGGAATGCATCAGACACCCAAGACACAGAACAGAAAGGCATAGACTATCCTCAAACAAGATGAGCAACGAAATGAATGACTACACTCTGATGTGGGACAAATGTCAGGGCAGAGTGTGGATAGAAAAAGAGCAGCACACTTGTAACCCCAGCACTTTGGGAGGCCGAGGTGGGTAGATCACTTGAGGCCAGAAGTTCAAGACTAGCCTGGCCAACATGGTAAAACCCCATCTCTACTAAAAACACAAACATTAGCTCAATGGGGTGCTGCATGCTTGTAATCTCAGCTGCTTGGGAGGCTGAAGCAGGAGAATTACTTGAACCCAGGAGACGGAGTTTGCAGTAAGCCGAGATCGCAACACTGCACTCCAGCCTTGGTGACAAAAGGTGACTCTGTCTCAAAAAAAAAAAAAAAAAAAAAAAAGCAAGAGCAGTGCCCAGTCTGAGGAGGCTGACGCTGTAGGAGGGAGATGAGTGAGGAAATGGGAGAGGTGAGCATTCACGGTGGGGATGGGAAGGGAATACGTTCAATCCTTCCTCCAGAACAAAGAGCCAATACATAATGACTAAAACTGAAAATCCACAAACAGAAATACACGTAGATGATTTGGAGAACTGTTAAGTAAATTCCAAAATGACCAGTTCAGAGGTAGTGAGACATCTCGGGAGGGGAAAAGTGAAAGGGAAAGGGGCTGATGCTTTTCATAACAAGCTGTACAAAACTTGGATGTCATGCAGTCATGAATTAAAAAAAAAAAAGAGGGAAAACATTAGTTGAAACCTTATGTGAAAGCTACGTAATTTCCATCATATGGAAATGTCATATTGTTAAGCAGTTTCCTATTGTTGAATATTTGTTTCTATTTGTTCCTAATATAAAGAAACCTGGTTGAATACATTTATCCATGGATCTTGGTCTGCGTCTCTGACTACCTCCTCTGAGTAAATTCCCCTTCCAAGGTAGAAGGTCCAGAAAAGCTATGCCCTTCAATCATTACCCGTGGCTCCCTCTCATTAGAACCAGCAAAACAGCCTGGAGGACAAAGAGCTTCATCATCAATAATACATTTAATTAGTTTTGTTATATACTTAGTAAAATTATACATTTTTATTACTAATTTAATTGTATGGATGCATCTAATTTTTAACTAGCCCACCCCAACCTCAGACCCCAAGGGAAAGGAATAGAAAAGCAAGCCAAAAGTGTGACCAGCAGTCCCAAGGAGTGTCAGTGTTCCTGGGCCCAGGACAAAGCAGCCCTGTCGGAGATGACCAGACATCTCAGCCATCCTGAGAGCCCAGCCTTCCAGGAACTGGGAGCAGAAATGCAGTCCAGCCCAGCCAAGAGACACAGCCCAACCCAGCAACAATAGGAACTTGGCCCCCAAAGCCAGAGCTGTGCTCATATTTTACTGCCACAATCCCCATAGATACCGCTGCTGATCTGGAAGCTGTGAATATTTGAAAGCTCTGGATACCTAGTGTCAAAATACCTTGCAGAGTTCTGGTGCTGCCACTTTGTATCGTTGTTGCACCAAAAATGATACAAACACGACATTGACCTCTAGAGTCTTGCAAGCAAATGTATGAATGTATAATGGTCTTTTTCTAGACAGATTTCGGGAAAAAGGTAAGGTATTGCCCTGAGCTATGAATTGTAAATTGTGAAGCAGGTAAGGTCGTATCCTTCATGTCTTGTCTTTGTTTCTAGAGTTAGGCCTGTGCTGTCCAGCACAACCACCAGCAGCCCCATGGGGCTGCTAAGCACCTGACATGTGTCTACTCCACATTGAGACGTGCTGCAAGTGGAAAGCACACACCGGATTTCAAAGACTCAGTGCAGCAAAAACATTGAAAATGTCTTCTTAATTTTTTATGTTGATTACGTGTTGAAATGACAATATTTTGAATATGTTAGGTTAAATAAAAATACATTAGTAAAATTATTTTCACTTGTTTCTTCACCTTAATGTGACCACTAGAAAATTTGAAATTATATACGTGGCTGACACATGTGGCTTGCATTATTTTTCTATTGCACAGCATTGCTCTGTAAAGAAGTAAGCATTTTTCAATTCAAACCAGAGGGCTGCGGGCCAAGGCGTACATCACAGTGGGTTTCCTAATCGGTGCCTTTCGGTGTTGCTTGCTCTGAGGCCACTACCTCTGGCAATTTTCAAGGCAGGCTACAAGGAAAGGGAAGCTACTTACTGTTGAATCCCCCTGTTCCAGCTGCACGAGTAGAGAACGGTACTTTTGGGGGATTGCCAGTAGAGGGCACTCTTGCCACACTTAAGACCAAAAAACTAGAAAACTAATTGGAATACAGATTGTCTTTAATAATACACTCTGGATTGTTAGTTGATTAAAAAATAGATTGACTGAACTAAGAAATAAAATTAATTCAAGAGTGAGAGAATTTCTTTAAAATGTGCGGACGAAACTGATATTGGGGATTGATCCAATGGCTAAAAAAATCATTAAAAGGGGCAACAGTATTTGAACTCCTTTTAATTTCTTTCTAAAACACTTTGAATCATAATTTTAAAAATAATTTGAATTCCTTTGTCAGACCACTAGACACAGAAGAGTGAAATTGTTAAATTTCCTGATGTAATTACTTTATTTATAAAGGAGCTTCATCCTGTCATTTATACAGAATATTTACAACCAAAGGTTGACCTGGCAGTCGATATTTAGTGTCCTGTCAGAATGCTCTTCATGGCAGTTACTCTTCTGAAGCTAATTGTCGCTTGGTTCTGCTTCCCCTTGGAATCGTTGAGTAATATTTGGATCATAAATTAGCTTCAGTTCATGTTGCCATTGCTCAGGGTTCTTGATTGCTGACTGGTACCCTTGTTAGAAGAGGGAAATTTTGGCTGGCACCGGTGGCTCACACCTGTAATCCCAGCACTTTGGGAGGCCAAGGCAGGCTTATCACAAGGTCAGGAGATCAAGACCATCCTGGCCAACATGATGAAACCCCGTCTCTACCAAAAATACAAAAAAATTAGCCAGTTGTGATGGTGGGAGAGTCCTGTAATCCCAGCTACTCAGGAGGCTGAGGCAGGAGAATCACTTTAACCCAGGAGGCGGAAGTTGCAGTGAGCTGAGATGGCACCACTGCACTCCAGCCTGGGCGACACAGGGAGACTCCATCTCAAAAAATAACTTAAAAATAGATTAATAAATTACAGAGATAAATATGTCCCAATCTCAACTTGCCATATACATATTTATGTGGAGCAGAGGGAGAGGTGGCATCACATCTTCATCAAGAACCTGCTGCCTCTCAGTACCTTCATGTGCTGCATCTTAGCTGTCACACTAACCATATGATATTGACCTTAACGAGTGATGAAATGGGACTTAATGTGGATATGTGGTCTAGCCAGGCTCACACATCCAGTACCTGATACCTGCTTTTCTTCTCTGGGTTAGAGTAAAAAGAACGTCCACAGCAGAGATGTGCTTATGAATTGATTGGAAAATAATCTTCTTTAAAACTTCTCTGGGGAAGAATCTGCACAGACCACATTGTTGGCACCATCCTGCCACCCACCTTGGTGCCTGCCTTTCTGCTCTTGAAAAGCCCAGCTTCTCCTCTTCCACTACCAAGAGGCAGCTCAGTAGTGAGTTCCTCTTAGTAGCCAGCCCAGCCCAGCCCAAAGCAGTCTCTTCTCCTTCCTGAAGTACCTGCTGCTTGTAACACTACTCACCCTTATCACACAGGATTGTGTATTGCTTATTTCTCCATAAGTGAATAGATTGCAAACTCTTTGAAAATAGGGATCATGCCTTACACACCTGTGAAAGTGTGAAAGCTGGAAACACCATGAATGAATGCTTATTTGTGAGGGCCCAGGTCCAAGAATAGCAAATGACAGGTGCTTAAAATGGGATAAATAAACTAAAGTTGATTCCAAAAGCAAGCATTGTGTGATATGGAAAGGGCTTATAACTTTGCACCTTGTAAGTATCACTGGTGGTGCACAGGAGATGAAGGGCAGTGGCCACGGTTGGCAGAAACCCGTGTGCTGTTCTGTTTTCCTAAAAGAAAGAGGAAGCATCCAGCAGTATCCACGATGTGGTAAAAATGCAGAAACACAGAGTGGTCAGGGCAGGATGTGCCCAGGACGCTGGTGAAAAAGAGGATTCCAAAAAGATGGATGCAGAAAAACACCAAGCTGAGGAGCAGCTTCATTCAATCAGTAAGATATCCCTAACTTGGAGCCTGTCAGAGCTGACCTGACTACATGCAGAAGCCTTGGGCATTAAGTGTCAGGATTAACTGTAAGATCTGAGTGAGAGACCTTACAAAGGTAACATTCAAAGTACTGGACTCTATTAATAAGTTTCCCTACAATTTCATACCTGACAGTCTACATTACATAAGATAGCATTATGCTGTGTCTACCTCAGTGATGCCCTAGAAACAGTAGACTGTTATAAGGTCTAGTTTATTTTCCCATAGGAATAATGCTACACCTTGGCACCAAGTATTTCATAGAGGTAAAAATAAAAAGCACCACTAGTTACTGAGTGTCTGCTATGAGCCAGACCTTGTAGTTTATCTCTCATCTTTGCAGCAACCTTGTAAAGCAGGAATTGTTAGTCCAATTTTGAAGATAAAACCAAGTTTTAGACCAGGTAATTGCCTGTTCTTGGGTCTCACTTCAAAATCTCTAATACTTTCTATTATACCACGGCATCTCAAGAGTCAGGCATAAAAGCATAGATGCAACTCTAGGCATCCGCAGTCATTTCAAGTGACATAATTATTTTCTGCTTCAAGGGACTGGTTTAAAGCAGCCAGAGAATATAGCGGTGATGTAGCTCTTTCTCTTCACCAACAAGCAAACTAGGAGAAGCTAAATGATCTTCCCAAAGTCAAGAAGCAAGGCAGTGGGATGGCTGAGTATAGAACTAAAGTCTTCTGATTCTATCACATTACCTTTCATCCAAATCCCTCCCTTTACTGTCTGAGAAAGGCACCAAAGCTTTTGAGCGGAAGAGGCAGGATTAGAACCTAGGACTTCTATATTTCAAGCCCAGAGAAAGCTCTTTGCACAACATTACAATGTGTAGACACAGCACCATAAAATTACAATGTCACTATTGGTAATTCTAAAATATATCTGTGTTGTTAATATTCATGAGTTAGATAATCAATGCACAACACTGCCCTTTTTTATTAGGGAAATTTAGAAGGAGCTTGGAGAGTTGGGTGCCTTTCATATAATAGTCAACTCAATTTAGATTTGTTGATTGACATATTGGCCACTTGGATCAATTACATGATACTTTACACTCTGGGGGCTTTGAAGAGAGCCAACTTCTAAATAAGTTAATGTTTCCATCTCCCTCCAAGGTATACATTTCCCCTGACCTAAATCAGCCCCCTAGGGGCTCTTATAATTTCCCTTTTCTGGAGTTTCTCACTTGTCCATGGCACAATAAGAGTACTTTGTTCAGGGGTATTCCTTGCCTTGATAGGGGTAGTTTATTTTCTCTTTTAAGAGGGAACCTGAACCTTTTGCTACTACAAAGTCCCACCATTGAAAAAAATGAGTCCTAAAACATAAAGAGTGAAAGCAAAACATTTCTGTCTTTTCATGTCTTTATTGGTAATGTTCCCAAGCATAACATCTCTTACCACAGCATTTTAATAACCTGTGAATACCCAATCATAAGACCATATGACATGCACTTGTGATTAATTCTGGAATCCACTGCTCTGCGTGTGATTTTTGCAGACCCAATTTGTGTCTTTACAAAATCTATGACAAATTTGCTTTTCAGACCGCAGCTAGCGCTCATTCACATGTTACTGAGTGTGTTCTGCGTGATACTTTGGCCCAGTGCTTTCTTGCGCTAGGTTAGGTAAGCTACAGAATTCTCCAAGAGGACCAGGGGCGGAGGATGGAATTTTCCAACGAAAAACATAGCCATTTTGCAACTTCAAAAATATCATTGGCCCGGGATTGCCCTTGGGAATAGTTTGTCTGGCATAGAATAGCTTATTTTCCCAGGACGACCTTAGGATATAATTTGGTAATGAGATCATTTGGCAGCCTTGATCTTCAATACAGTGAAATTAAATGATTAAACTGGCTGTGCTTCTTAACTTACTCTTACTCTTCCAAGGTGGAATGTGGCCAAGATTATGAATAAACATTTGGGCTTCCAAGACTTCCATTTTGTAATTACGATTTGAATAATATGAAAAGACAACTCTCTTTGGTAGCACCGAGTGTCTTTACACGAATCAGTACATTTTTTCATTGTATCTAGTTTCCTTTCTAGGCACAGTTCAGGCCCAGCGCTTTCTGTGATCACTGAAACCAACATCTCTCACTGCTGGTTTCTAACCTATATGCTGTAATATGTATTTCTCATTCATTTTGACCCATAAAGACTGCCTTCGGTTTGTATCTGCTTTATTTTTTCAGTCATATTAGAAATTTTCAAGAAGAAGGGGCCATGTTTGGCTTCTGTCTGCAATTCATTTCTCTCAAACATCAAATTTAAGTGCTGCATACCTGATAGAGTCTCAATTAACACTAGCTGACCACGTGATTGAAAACTATTATTGGTTCTAATACACCTGTGTTACCAGTTCTATCGTCTCGTCTTCAAATCCCAAGGTTGACATGTATTTACACATATAGATAAGAATTCTAACTCACATGCTTTGATTTCAAAGCCCAACGTGACTATAGCTAAAATACAAACAAGAGTATTGATTGTCTTATCTACTTAAAATATTGACCTTAAAGTGCCCTGAAACAGCAACTTCCAATAAAACATTGTGAAAGTTTAGCAATTTTTGGTTTTTCATAGGGAAACTGATAAATCACAAAGAAGGTAACCAGCTGATTTTCAATCTTAATGTTTCAATTAGGGTGACCTTTTTCAGGGGTCCGCAGTCCTGTTCCCTTACTTCCCACCACCCAGAGTATTACCCTCAGCTATTACTCACAAATTTACCTAAGGGGCACTTACTGTTTAGCTAGTAATTAAATCATGAAGCTTCTCTGTGTGTTTCACATAAAACCACAACAGCTTATTATTTTTCCTGACAGTTATATTATTCTTATAGCCAATTTTTTAAGAGTTTTCTTTTCTTTTCTTTTCTTTTTTTTTTCCAGACAGGGTCTCACCCTGTCGCCCAGGCTGGAGTGCAGTGCCATGATCTTAGCTCACTGCAACCTCCACCTCTGGGGATCAAGCGATTCTCCAACCTCACCCTCCTGAATAAGTGGGACCACAGGTATGCACCACCATGCCCGGCTAATTTTTGTATTTTTTTGTAGAGGTGGGGTTTCACCATGTTGCCCAGACTGGTCTTGAACTCCTGATCTTAAAGCAATCTGCCCGCCTCAACCTCCCAAAGTGCTGAGATTATAGGCGTGAACCACTGCACCCAGCCATAACAGTTATATTCTTTTTAAAAATGTCTGCAGTATCAAGAAATGATATAAGGTTATGTACTTTGAAAAGGAAGAAAAGGGAGATGGAAGCAAAGCTTACTGTCTCAGGAGAGATCTGCTTGAAGTTGATACAAATGAGCTTGTAAAAAGGTGAAGGACCCGAGCATGGTGACGCACACCTCTAATTCCTGCTACTTGAGGTGGGAGGATGGCTTGAGCCCAGGAGTTCCAGGCTGCAGTGAGCTATAGTCTATGATCGTGCTACTGCAGTGTAGCCTGAGTGACAGAGTAAGAGAGTATTATACCATTTTCAGGAAAAAAATTACTAAACAAACATCATAGACATCACATTTGAGCCCTCTCTGATACAGTACATAATTCCTAATCTTATGATGTATTCCCTTTATTTCTGCTTAATCTTGTTTACTTGATTTAGCAATCAAATGGGACAATGAACAGCTAATGTAGACTATACTTCCTGGGAAAATATTCAGCTAGATAATGATATGCAAAATTCCTTTGCTCATCTAGACAATCATTAGCCTGATGATGGCATTGGTGCTGTTTGGAAGATTGTGCTATTTGGTGCTGAGGGAATTCCTGAAAATGAACCTAAATTCTGCTAAAACTAGTCCATGAGAAGTAAATAGAGGTGGATATTTGGAGTAAAAATGATTCCACTCCAATACTCTCGCCCTAGATCTCTGTGTTGATTTAGAGACAGCGATCTTGGCAATCCAGATTTTGCCTATCCAAAAGATAACTGGAATGAGTTACTCTGGAGAAGGGGCACTCGATGGACAATAAGACCTTCTAGATCCAGATGAATTTTGCTGCTGGAATATGTATTGGTCAGCATATTTCAAAGGTATGGAAAATGAATCCCTCTTTTCTAAACTAAATGCTTCCCCTCCATACAATGTCCCAAGGCAGTGCTTTACCTTTCTTTATAAGCATCTGCCTTTGGTCACTCCACTTTTTTTATTATCTATTGTTGATATCTAAGTAAATACAATAGTTGTCTTAGTCTTATAAAACATAAATTATGGCCGGGCACGGTGGCTCACACCTGTAATCCCAGCACTTTGGGAGGCCGAGGCAGATGAATCACGAGATCAACAGGTCGAGAGCATTCTGGCCAACATGGTGAAACCCCATCTCTACTAAAAATACCAAAAAAAAAAAAAATTAGCTGGGTGTGGTGGCACGCACCTATAGTCCCAGCATCTTGGTAGGCTGAGGCAAGAGAATCCCTTGAACCCAGGAGACAGAGGTTGCAGTGAGCCAAGATCGTGCCACTGCACTCCAGCCTAGTGACAGAGCAAGACTCTGTCTCAAAATAAACAAACAAACAAATAACATAAATTACATATACACATATATATAGCACCAACAAAAATTTTACTGTTGCTTGTGAGCACAGTATTTAGAATATGAGATCTTACACATTTAAGAGAAGTATATTAATTTTTCCTAGCTCCTTTATAGACATGTGTTCTGAAATATTACTATAGCAGATACAACGCAATAAGTCATACCTCTGTGTAATTTCCTTCTACTTGAGTGCAGGCAGAACCTGTGACTTGCTTCAAATCAATAGAATATGGCAAAGGTGAAAGGATTTTACACATGTAATTAAGGTACCTAATTAGTTGATTTTGAGTTCATCAAAAGGAGGATTAACCCCCTTGAGTCCTACCTAGTCAGGTGAGCCCTTTAAAGAGGGTATGAGTTTTCCCTAAAGTCAGAGACTTGAAGCAGCAGAAACTCTGAGTGTGTCTGTGTCTGTGTGTATATGTGTCCCTGGCTTTCAAGAAGCAAGTTATCAGCTATCATGAATTTTAGAGCTCCAGGGAAATGAATTCTGACAACAATCATAGGCAGCTGGAAGCATCTCCATCCCTAGTTGAGCCTGCTGATAAAAATGCATCCCAGCTTACACCTTGATCTCAGCCTTGTGAGACCTTGAACACAGAGTATAGCTAAGCTGGGCCTGGCTTCCCGATCCACAGAAACTGTGAGACAATAAGAGTATGTTGTTTTAAGCCACTGAGTTTGTGCTAATTTGTTATGCAGCAACAGAAAACTAATATAATCATATTTCACATGTTAAATGATTATTTATAAAACACTGGAAGGATTTCCTTCAAACTTTGGGAGAAGATAAGGATGCCTACTCTTGACACTTTTAACTTTGTATGGGAAAGAGGCAAAGGGATCACTGTTTGAAAAAGTTTTCATAATTTGCCTAGAAAACCCCAAAGAATAGGTTGACAATCTATTAGAAACAAGGTGTCTGCCAAAATCAACCTGCATATACTCATGGTCTCCTGTATATAAACCATAATCTGCTTGAAAATATGAGAAGAAAATACATTACTTATGATAGCAACAATAGCACAATAAAATTCCTAGAGATAAATCCAAAGGAAATGTTCAGAAACCATATGAAAAAAAATACTAAATACTGTTAAAAAGCATACAAGAAGACTTGAAGAAAGACATGTCATGATTTTTAAACCTGGGGGAAATTCATTTCTGTAAAGATGTCCATCTTCTCTGAATTAATATCAATTGAATTACAAAATAAATATGTGTTTTAGGTGGAACATGACAAAATGATACCAAAATTCATGTGGAAAAGTAATATAAGAAAAATCTAAACTATTCTGAAAATTCTTGATAGCAAACATTTAATGAGTGTTAACTATGTTTTAAGCCCAATCCTGTGATGTTCTAGTCTCATTTAATTCTTATGTAGCCCTATTAGACAGATAGAATACCACGCCCATTTTATGGATGCAGAAACAGCAGTTTAGAGAGATTAAATAATTGCCTACTATGTACTGGAGTCAAGAGTTGAAGCTGGTGCAGTGGCTTGTGCCTGTAATTCCAGCACTCTGGGATGCCAAAGTGGGCAGATCACCTGAGGTGGGTTTGAGACCAGCCTGGCCAACATGGTGAAACCCCATCTTTACTAAACATACAAACTATTAGCTGGGGGTGGTGGTGGGCACCTGTAATCCCAGCTACTTGGAAGGCTGAGGTAGGAGAATCACTTGAACCTGGGAGATGGAGGTCGCAGTAAGCCGAGATCACACCATTGCACTCCAGCCTGGGCAACAAGAGCAAAACTCCGTCTCAAAAAAAAAAAAGATTTGAAGTAAGCATTCTAACATCAGAAACTGAGCCCTTAACTAGTGCTCCATTCTGCTTAGAAGAAATCGGGCAGTCTCACGAGACGCTGAAATGTATTCTAAAGCTATTGAATAAGTGTCAGTCGAGTAAGAACAGATGGTTAAAGGGAATAGTTAAAACATCATCAAGAATTCAGACAAATCCTTGAGAGAAAATGCTATACAGTAAAGGCTGCCCTTTCAAATGAGTAAAGAAAAGATGAATGTTAACTAAATAATATTGGAACAATCGACTACTCATTTGGAATAAATAAAACACCAAAATAAATTCCAGACAGGTCAAAGATGTAGATGCAATAGTGAAACCCTGAACATACTGGAAGAAGATAAAGGTACATTGTTGTTTTTACATAATCTTCTAGTGGGTAAGAGCTTTCCCAACACAGCAAAAAAGGAAAAGAATAATAAATTTTCATGCCAAAAAAGTAATTACCCAAATAATAAAACGGTAAAATATTTGCAACACATATAACACAAGAGTATTTTGTTTTACATGCTTTTATAAAGCATATAAAAGGCTTTAACCAATAATTGAGAAAAGATGAATACTGAAGTCGAAAACTAGACAACGAATTTGCACAGAGACTTCAACACAGTTATGCAAAAATACAATCTGTTTTAAAATCTCTTATTATGGAAAACTTAAAACATACAGAAAAGTAGAGAGATTGGTTCAATGAACCCCTAGACCTCATTCCCAACTACAGCAGCAAGCAATTCCTGGCCACCCGTGTTTCATCCATACAACACTCACATTCCCAGCCTACCCACCCACTGAATTTAATGAAGCAAGCCATTTGATCTGTAAATACATCACAGAGTACAGCTGCCCCTCAGTATTATGGGGGATTGATTTCAGGACCCCTGAGGATATCAAAATCTATTGATGTTCAAGTCCCTTATATAAAATTTGCATTTAATTTATGCATATCCTCTTATATACTTTCAATCATCTCTAGATTACTTATAACTACTAACAATATGCAAAGGCTAGGTAAATAGTTATTATTCTGTATTGTTTAGGAAATAATGACCCAAAAACAGTCTGTACATGTTCAGTACAGACATAACTATCTCTTTTTTCTTTTCTTTTCTTTTTTTTTTTTTGAGGCAGAGTCTTCCTCTGTTGCCCAGGCTGGAGTGCAGTGGCATGATCTTCGCTCACTGCAACCTCCACCTCCCAGGTTCAAGCAATTATCCTCCCTCAGACTTCTGAGAAGCTAGGATTACAGGCATGCACCACCACACCCAGCTTATTTTGTATTTTTAGTAGAGATGGGGTTTTGCCATGTTGGTCAGGCTGATCTCGAACTCCTGACCTCAGGTGATCTGTCCACCTCAGCCTCCCAAAATGCTGGGATTACAGGTGTGAGCCATCATGCCGGGCCCATCTTTCTTTTTTCTAATATTTTCACCTGCAGTTGGTTGAGTCTATGGATGTCAAATACACAGATACGGAGAGTCAACTGTATATGTATACAATTATAAAATGATGTTTTCCCTATTGTTTTGGCAGAGGTCAATTAAAAGGAATGAATTGTGTAGAGGGCTCTGAAAAAGGGAGAAAAACGGAAAGAATATGGCTCATACCTGAATATTCTCTGAAAGGGAAAAAAGGGAGTTTTGAAAAGAAAGCAAATGTTTTCCACCTTCTTTCAACAAATAGAATAAGAAGAGCCACAAGTGCTTGAATACAGAATCTAGAACAAGAGGAGAGGAGGCATCTTGTGGAGGACCAGCGGGCGGGGGTCGGGGGATGTCCAGAAAAAGGCTGAGCAGGAGTGACAAAGGTACTTGAAACCAACTCTTTCTATGTGTATCATCTGTGTGCCGAGTACACATGGTCTCCAGGAGGATGGTGTCAGCCTGCAAACTTGTTTTTTTTTATTCTAGCCTGCAAACTTCTTGAGGGTAAGCCCCTCATCTTTTCTTTTCTTTCTTTTTTTTTTTTGAGATGGCGTTTTGCTCGTTGCCTAGGCTGAAGTGCAATGGCATGATCACGGCTCACCACAACCTCTGCTTCCTGGGTTCAAGTGATTCTCCTGCCTCAGCCTCCCGAGTAGCTGGGATTACAAGCATATGTCACCATGCCTGGCTAATTTTGTATTTTTAGTAGAGATGGGGTTTCTCCATGTTGTTCAGGCTGGTCTCGATTTCTGACTTCAGGTGATCCGCCTGCCTTGGCCTCCCAAAGTGTTGGGATTACAGGCGTGAGCCACTGTGCCCAGCACCTCATCTTTTCTTCTGTGCTAATGCCTTATATCATGTTCACCCTTATGTTATCAGCAATGAGGAATCGCTGCTTCATCCCCACACCCTCCATCATGTGGCTGAATGACACTGAGGAGTTGATTCCCAAACCTCCTTATCAGTCCACAAACTGACTGTGGCTTCATATGAATAAAATAGCAATAAGTGAAAAAGGGCTCAGTCTTCAGGGTAGCTGAGCACACTCAGAAAGGTATGTCACCTGATGGGCTCAACAGGCTTCCTGCCTGACAACTGAGTCACTTTCATGGGATCAGCCCTGTCAGCACTTTGCCTTCCTTCAAGTTATGTTTCAGGTCAGGGAGGAAGCTGAAAACTCAACAAGTAAAGACCTGACTTCTGGGTGCACATGAGCAGAGGACCTTAATATTAATATTATGCATGTCTTTTAAAATGGTCTGACTGAAATGAATTCAGTCCTGGGCGATCTGCATGTGAGACCCTGTTGAAGGCTGAATCCACAAACACCACCTGGAACCGCACTGGACTTCCTAATTTCCAAAGTCCTTAATCACGGCAGGGAAACTCCATTTTGTTCAACAAACCTTGACTATTTAAGAACACACCCTCTACGTATATGTAGGTGGTAAGGCAGGGGGTAGGTTGCAAACTGAATAAAATGAAGTCTTAGCCCTTGGGGATTTTACCATCTAGAAAAGTAGAACAATGTGTTAGTGAGGCCAGTAATTTTTGAGCATCTGCTCTGCACCAGGCACTGTGTTAGGCACTTAGCACGTGTGATTTCAGGGCAGTTCAAGGTCCAAAGTGCGATGAGAGCTCAGAGAGGTGAGGAAGTGACACTGGAACTGGCACTTGAGGAATAAGTATGATTTTAACAGGTTGAACTGGTGAAAGCAGTGGAAGGAACCAGGATCTTTTTTTTTTTTTTTTGAGACAGAGTTTCACTCTTGTTGCCCAGGCTGGAGTGCAATGGTGGGATCTCAGGTCACTGCAACCTCCACCTTCCCGGTTCAAGCAATTCTCCTGCATCAGCCTCCCGAATAGCTGGAATTACAGGCGCCTGCCACCACGCCCAGCTAATTTTTGTATTTTTAATAGAAAAGGGTTTCACCATGTTGGCCAGACTGGTCTCGAACTCCTGACCTCAAATGATCCACCCACCTCGGCCCCCCAAAGTGCTGGGATTACAGGCGTGAGCCACTGTGCCTGGCCACTCTTTGTTTAAACTATAAACTCAGTTTCTCCCAAAATTAGTTCAGCCTGAGCCCAGGAATGAACAAGGACAGCTAGAAGCAAGACGGAGTCGGTGAAGTTAGATCTCTTTCACTGTCTCAGTCATCATTTTGCAAAGGCAATTTCACAAGTGGGAAGAAAGGACTGGTAGATGCAGGGCAGACAGAGGGCTCTGAGCTTTGAGCCTGGATGATACAGATTTGGCAATACTATTCTAAGAAGGAGAGACCAGAGAAGGAAGTTTGGAGTAGAAGGTAATTAATCTGAGTATGTTGAATTTGTCTTGCAGAAAAACCCTGTGAAGGAGACCTCTGGGAGGCTCTTTTAAATGCTGGGGAGGAAAAGGGGTAGGCCTAGAGATCCTGATTTGAAGTGATTTCTAGCCTATTCATAGCTGAAGCTCAAGAAGAGAGTAAGATGAGCAGAGATAGAGAAGACAGAAGAGGACATCAGACTCCTGAGTAAATTCAGTTTGAGCTCAGGGACGAGTAAGAAACGGAGACAGTGAAAGAGGCAGAGAAAGAATATTAGGAAGCTGGACAAACAAGAACTGGATAATTTGGAACGAAGTGTTGACCAATTTTAGAATCATAAATAAAGCCAATGAAGATCTTTAAACTTAAAAAAAAAACAACTGGGTAATTGACCATACAAATGAAGAGGGAGGAAGAGGACTTTAATTCTTTAGGAGACACCAGGTTAGAAAAAAATAAAGAACTAGAAAAAAATGATGGAGTGATTAAACATCTATGTTGCTCTCCTTTAAGAAGATTAACTATGAAAAGAAGAAAAGGGTGTTCGTGGCCGCAAACCACAGAAAGGCTGAGAAAGGGTTTTACCTTAGCTCTGCCTCTAATCCCTGACTCATGATCTCACATAAGGCACTTAACCTCAAGCCATTTGCCTGTGAACATAACTGGCATAAATAATATCAGTCATGCCCATTTTACAGGACAAGTGCTTCACTCTCAGACCATAAGCTCGAGGACAGCGGCCGTCCACACCCTATTTACATTCATCTTCCCAGCACAACAGTCATTCGGAGGATGCCGAGTGGCGCGGGAAGTACGAGCAGGGACGAGTGCCGACCGGCCCGCAGCTTCACTGCTTCCGCATCGCTGTGCGGCCGCCTCACCGCGCATCCCTTCTGAATTCTTCACCACCGAGACGAGGACTGTGATCGCCCCCATTCCACAGAGGAGACGGAGGGAAGGAGGAGCAGTCACAGACCCAAAGCCCCCAATCGGCGGGTCTTGGAAATGGATGACTTTTTCACTCGCACGCTACAAGGCGACAAGGCACGCGGATGAGAAGGGAAAAGAGCCAAGGCCAATAATTTATCTCAAAGTAAAAGACCTCCCGGGAGAAACAAACAAACCAAAAAGCAAAAACAAAACAAAAACCCGGCTCGGGGCTTCTGCGCTTGCGCTCTCCTAGGTCTACCAGGCTGCCGCCAGCCCCTAGGCCAGAGTCTCAGTGCGGCTGCGCCAAGCCCGACTTCCGCCAACGCTCCATTGGCTTCCAGGTTACTTCTCCCGGCCCAGGGAGGGCCTGCGTTGCGGCGAGAGGTGGGAGTCTGGTGACTGGGTGCGCGCGTGCTGATGACGAAAGCGGAAGTACACGAGCAGAGGCGGGACCAGAACCCCAGAGGGGCTCGGGATTGCGGAAGTTTGGTGGGGAGGGTCGGACCGCTGGTGGAGCGCAGCGTTGTCTAAAACAAGTGCCGGAAGGGAGGCTGCGGCTCGCAGTCGGAGAACCACCGGCCTTCCCAGTTTGGTGGCTGTTACCCCGGACGCGGTTCGACGTCGCTGCTGTTAGCTTTTCTCGCTCCTCATTCCCCCCGGGAACCGTCCGAGAATTCCTCTATGGCGTCCACTTCGCCGAATCTCCAGGTATCATTGCTCATCTCCCGTCGCCTTAGGGAGCTGGGACCCAGAGGAGGCGCGAGAAGCGGGTTGGGGGCGGGGAGAAGGGAGGAAGCGGCTGCGCTTGTGGTCAGGGCGAGGGCGGGTCTAGGGAACTGCAGCAGGTGGGAGAGGGGCCCGTCTTTCACCGGAAAGGTCGTTTCTGGCCGGCTCTTGGGGTCTCCCGAGCCACTGGCTTTGTGAGACTTCACTTTTGTTGGAGCTTCCTTCTTTCCCCTCAGCCCCGCCAAACTGTTCAAGATCTGGGCAGGTCGCTCCAATCAGTGTTAGGGAGAAAGAAAGAAAACGTAATGTTTGCAAAAAGCCCTATTCTGGACCAGTTGACAAGAGAATGGTCATAGTTCGGTTCGATCTTAGTTTCTCAAGCTGACAGCAGACCTCTTCTTTCTGAGCTGTCAAGTGGGTAGAAATATGGGAACAGCCCAAGAATCTGAGGTTACAGACAGCCTGCATACAATCTCCGTGAAGCCGTTAAATTTATGTGCACTCTCCGGTGGCTCCCAGATTGTAGTGTGAATGTTCGAAGAGTATTCTTAAACTTCTCTGTGACTCCACTTTCCCTCCCCCACCGCAGTGAGCGTAGTGTTTTGTACACAAATCATGGAATCCTACGATTTTAGACTTAATCGTTAGTCCTTTGTGGAATGGAATTCGTTCAGAAAAGAAATTCATGTAATATGGTGTCTCCAATCCCCAGAATGGATCTAGGGCTTCAGTGGAGTTTAAAATGTAATGTGGCTTAATGTAGAGGACTCCTGGTCCAGGAAGTCAATTAGAAACAAAAGAGTAGCCTAAAATACTTGTATTGAATCCTTGTCTTGGACTTCCGGTAGTTTGTTGAGCAGGCATTTATTGGAGTGCCTGATAGAGGCATCGAAGGTAATGGAAGAACTCCCTAACCCATGATAATTGATTGTGAAGAAAGACCACTCAAAGTAGACCCACTTAGCAGAGATTAAAATTTCACACAGATATACACAAAAAGAGTGGGAAAAGAGGCTTGTTTGGGACTTTTATCTTGAATATCAACATAGAAGATTATGAAAATAATTGCTTTTTATCTTTCACAAAATACTATAATTGCGACAGTGACTCATTTTGTAGAATATGTCGTGTCGATTTGTCTGTGTCCCTCCCTCCCTCCTCCCTTCCTTCCCTCCCTCCCTCCCTACAGTCTCTGCCTCCTGGGTTCAAGCGAGTCTCCTGCCTCAGCCTCCCGAGTAGCTGGGACTACAGGCGCCCACCACCACGCCTGGCTAATTTTTGTATTTTTAGTAGAGATGGGGTTTCACCGCCTTGCAGGCTTGCCTTGAACTCTTGACCTCAGGTGATCCGCCCACCTCAGCCTCCCACAGTGCTCGGATTCCAGGCTTGAGCCACAGTGCCTGGCCGTCTATATCTTTTTCACCAAGATTGTATTAAACTAAGATTCAGCAATCTTCACTTGAGTTTTCTGTAGCCCTATTTGGAAAGGTTCTTTTTGGCAAACATATTTGGAAAAAGTGCCGGTCATTTGGTAAAAGTATTTTTCCCTTGGGTACTAAAGGTGACTCTTTTGAAGTGCCCATCTTGTCATCATTGTTGGCTTTTTGACTAGTTTTAGTCCACGAACTTTTCATTTGTCAGACTTCGCATGTGATTTGGATACTCTACAATATAATCTTAATCCATTCACTGATACCTTTCCTTCTGCAAGATTTGCAGGGTATTATTGTTGTTTTGAGACAATCTTGCTCTGTTGCCCAGGTTGGAGTGCAGTGGCCTGATCTTGGCTCACTGCAACCTCTACCTCTCAGGTTCAAGTGATTCTTTGTGCCTCAGCCTCCCGAGTAGGTGGGATTACAGGCGCCAGCCACCATGCCCGGTTAATTTTTTCTATTTTTAGTAGAGATAGGGTTTCACCGTCTTGGCCAGGCTGGTCTGGAACTCCTGACCTCAAGTGATCTGCCCGCCTCAGCCTCCCAAAGTGCTGGGATAACAGGCGTGAGCCACAGTATCTGGCCCCAGAATGCATCATATTTGAATTGGACCGTTGGACGTTCTTCAGTGAATCAGCTAAAGACCAACATTAAAGGCATAATTGCTACTGTTAAACAGGAAGGATCTTGAATTGTGATTTTATTAGTGGTAGGTACACATGTGTGCTTTCTCTTTCAACCTTTTCAACCTTCTAACCTAGGAAATTTGGATTAATATTCATGTAATGACTAACTTCCCCCTGAACAAGGCAAAAATCCCTGTGGCCAGATGCTTATAATCTAATGAAGGAATGCAGATAACTTAAAATCAAAATTATATAATAATATAATAAAGCTACATAGTAGTCTCTACTTCTCTGTGGTTTTACTTTCCATAATTTCAATAACCCACCATTAACCTGGGTACAAAAAGTTTTAAATGAAAAACTCCAGAATAAACAGTTCATAATTTTTAAACACTGTGTCACAATGCCTGGGTCATTCACTTCACTTCATGTTATCATGTAGGCATTTTATTTCACATCATCACAAGAAGTTTGAGAACGATGCAATAAGATGTTGAGAGAGATAAACCACATTCACATAACTTTTATTACAGTATATCATAATAAAATGTACTGGGCAAGGAGGCAAAGTCTATGTGATGGGAGATGGCGAGGGGCCAAATTAGTGTAGTATCCATTCAAATAAAGTAGAAAGGATTGATCAGAGGAGAAAAATTGAAGATGGCGAAGAATCAGGCTTATATCTGCTTTTTTTTTTTTTTTAAGAGAGAGTCTCACTCTGTTGCCCAGGCTGGAGTGCAGTGGCATGATCTCCACTTTTTGTAACCTCTTCCTCCTGGGTTCAAGCGATTCTCCTGCCTTAGCCCCCCAAGTAGCAGGTAGGATTACAGGCATGCACCACCATATCCAGCTAATTTTTGTATTTTTAGTTGAGAAGGGTGCCATGTTGGCCAGGCTGGTCTCAAACTCCTGACCTCAGGTGATCCACCAGCCTCGGCCTCCCAAAATGCTGGGCTTATAGACATGAGCCCCTGCCTCTGTCTGTATCTACATTGTAAAAGTGAGGGAGGAAGAAGAGTCTGGGTTTTCTCCCAGATTTCTGGGTTGGGTGTCTTGGTAGGTAGGGGTTGTTTCTGGGAATACAAAAGGAGAGATATTTGGGGCCAGGGCAAGGGAGCAAAATAATTTGGTTCTGAACTTGTTGAATTTGAGATGCTTGTGGAGATAATCAAATGGAAATGTCCAGTGAGTATTTACATACATATGTGTAGAACTAGGGGGAGGGGACTAGGCTGGAAATAAGCATTTGGGAGTTATTAGCATACAGATGGTTATCAGAGGTTGTAGGCATACAGAGTCACATCCTGGAGAGTTTGCAAAATAAGGCAAAACAAAGACCAAGGTAGAAACTCTATGGATTAGTGACATTTAAGGAGAGAGAAACGGGAGCCTGGAAAAGAATTATTAATCAGAAGTAAAACCAGGCCAGGCAAGGTGGCTCGTTTGTAAATGCCAGCATTTTGGGAAGCCGAGAGAGGCAGATTGCTTGAGCTCAGCACTTTGAGAGCAGCCTGGGCAACATGGCAAAATCCCCTCTCTACAAAAATTAGCTGGGTATGGTGTTGCATGCCTATAGCCCCAGCTACTCCAGAGGCTGAGGTGGAGGATGGCTTGAGCCTGGGAGGTGGAGGTTGCAGTGGTCACACCACTGTACTCCAGCCTGGGTAACACAGAGAGACCCTGTCTAAAAAACTTAAAAAAAAAAAAAAAAAAAAAAAGACTAAACCTGGAAGAAAATGGTATCATGACAGCCAAGAAAGACACTGTCAGCGTATTTGTTGTTAGTGTTAAATGCTACAGAGAGGGAGTGAGATAAGCCTAAGATCTCGCTATCAGGAGGCAGAAAGCATTGCTGTGGGAGAAATAGATGAGGAAACTGAGATGAACATGGATATTCTTTGGGATTTTGCTGTGGAGGCAAAGAGATGAGTAAGATGTAGGGAGAGGAGAACTGAGGAGCTGAGGGGAGTTGGTGTATAGTTTGTGTTCTGCAGATATGAGTCCAAGATAGGACAACACATCTTTCTGCTAAGGGAAAATGGAAAGGTTGGAGAGAACAGTTGAGGGTCACATCATTGATGGAATAACTGTCAGCTCCACACGAAGGAGAAAGAATTGGTCTCATACTTACCTGGCGGGGGAGATACCATGATCGCGAGGGTGGTTTTCCCAGGGCGAGGCTTGTCCGTTGCACTCCGGATGTGCTGACCCCTGCGATTTCCCCAGGTGTGGGAAACTTGACTGCATAATTTGTGGTAGTGGGGGACTGTGTTCGCGCTTTCCCCTAAAAAAAAAAAAAAAGAATTGGTCTCAACAGACAGGGCCTGGAACACCTTTTCTCCTGAGGTAGGTGATTGTAGAATTTACCCCATTTCTCAGGGTTTTCTAAGGTGGGTGTGTCTGGGTCTCCTAAGTGGAAAAGGACAATTCCACATGTTCCCAACCTTTATATTTCCATATTGATGACTGGATCCTGACTGATCCTGGGGTGATACAGTCACCCAGTCTGTGTCAGCTACTGTGCTAGACTCTGGGAATATAAAGAAATGAAGACAACAGATAGAACTGCTGTTCTCCTGGAGCTTACATACCAATGGGAGAGAGGTGCCAATAAATTAAAACAATAAAAAAAAAAAAACATGTGCATACTTGCACACGCACACACACAAAGATCATCAGCCTTAAATCACTGAAAACCACGTAGGGTGGGAATAAACAGACAGAAGCGAATCCCGGCCCAAACCTGGTGAATATGCTTCATTGTCACGTACGAGAGGAAGACTCAATGAAGGAGACTGAGAAGGAGCTGCCGGAGAGGTGGGAGGAAAACCCGCAAAGTGGTGGTTGGGGGCTCAGCAGAGGACGGTGTCCAAGGAGGAGGAAATCAACTTTGCAAGGTATTGTCAAAAGATCAAGAGGACAGAGCTGGTGTTTGGATCTAGCATCCTAGACAGCCTTGATAGGAGACGTTTTATTATGTGATAAGGGAAAGAGAATAGAGGCCACTCTGGTGAGACTTTCGGCTCCAAAAGGCAGCAGAGAAACAGAGCTAACACTGAATGGTGTTTTGTTGTCAAATAAGACTTTTTAAAGGAGGGCTGTTTGTATGTTGATGGAAGTACCCAGTGGAGAGAAATTGTTAAGAATGGCAGAAGTGAGGTAACCAAAAGGAAGAAGATACTGAAAAAGCAGTAGGGAATTTTTTTTTTCATTCATTAGACAGTTTTGAGTACCTGTCGTATGCCAGCACCATTCTAGGCTTGGGAAGCTCAAGGTGAAGTCCTGTCCTCATGGAGCCTGCCTCCCTAAAGCAGATAGCTAGTGAGTGAGTGTACAGGTAAATGTAATGACAGTGCTAGGATGAGAGTGCGGCGGGGGACAGAGAGCAGGCATGAGGTGCAGCCTTTGCTATAGCAAATTAGGGAGGGCCTCTTTGAGGACTTTTCATTTGAACTAGGACCGAAAAGGAGACATCATGCATCATTCTGGGGAAAGGAATGAAGAGCATTCTAGGTGGGAGGGGTCCAACTGCTCAGGGTGCCTGAGTGCAAGAGGATTCTAGGGTTCAGGGGAGAACCAAACATAGCTAAGGCCCAGGTAATTTCAGACCTTGTAGGTCAGCTGCAGCATCAGAATTTTACTGTTTTCAGTGAGAAGCCATCAAAGGTTGTGGTGTATGTTTTCAGATAGCAAGGGAAGGAGCAGGCTAATCACTCATGAGGCTGGGTAGTAGTTTTGACATATACAATAGCAGACTGAACTAGGATGTTAGCAAGGGAGATGGGGAGGATTATATTCTTAAAGAAAATTAGCTCTGGCTGAAGAGGGAAGATGTCGCTTGATGGACCAGAGCAGAAGAGGGGAAGACAGGCAGCAGACTCTGTCAGTATTACCTGTCTGGGATTGAAGAATTCCAGTCAATTGTGAATGATTAGAGCCAAGACCTCCAGAGGCTGCAGACACAAAGGAATGAACTGAATGCAAAAGTTCACCTGTTGCCGGAGGAGCTGCAGCTGCTGCAGGAACAGGGCTCCTGTATGGGGGATGTAGTCCGGGCCAAGGATAAGGAGAAAGTGTTAGTCAAGGTGTATCCCAAGGGCAAGTTTGGATTAGATGTGGACAGAAACAGCAACATCAATGACATGAGACCCAATTGCCAGGGCACATCAACAGAAAAACTGAATTCCAGCTGGACATTTTGAAGATCCATTCTCAGAAAATGAACCTGACCCAGGGCATTAACCAGAGAAAAATTGCTAAACTTAACGCAAGGAGCATCAGGGGCTGAAGTGAAAGTCCTATACAGAGAAGCCAGCATGTATGCCCTGAAGGCACAGCGAGTCCATGTCACCTGGGAGGACTTTGAGATAGCTGTAGCCAGCGTCATGCAGAAGGATACTGAGCAAAAGATGTCCATCAAGAAACTATGGAAGGGGGTGGATGTCCTTTGTGTGGATCCCTCCGGTAAAGCTTTGCGGAATGAAAAAATAAAATAGTTAGCTCCCTAAAGTTAACCATAGAAGATGTGGTTAATTTTATTTCAAATGAAAAATGCTAACAGACATGGTTAATTTTATTTCAGATGAAAAATGTTGACAGAAATAAGGTTGAAGTGGAGCATTCATCAGCAGAAAATAAACAGATGCATATCCTCTTAATTCATCATCTTTTCTTAAAGGTTTAACATGTGCCACCCGGTACAGTGGCTGCATGTAGCTGTTTTAATTTTAATTATGTAAACCCACTCCTCAGTCACACTAGCCACATTTCAGGTGCTCAGAAGCCATATACGGACATTCTCATCATCAGGGAAAGGCTGGCTTAATTAGTACCATGTTTGGAGCTAGATGTTTAAATAATACTAACTGCAGTATAAGAGATTGACAAAAATCAGTGAGGTGCCGCAGTAAGGCCTGACTGAAAGAGAGGAACAAATGGCTGAAGAGGCAAGTGCCACAGCATTTCAAAATCACCTGAGAAGAAAATTATAGTTAGAATAACAAAGAACTTATTTCTAGGCCAGGCATGGGGCTCATGCCTGTGAGTCCAGCACTTTGAGAGGGCGAGGTGGATCACCTGAGGTCAGGAGTTTGAGACCAGCCTGGCCACATGGTGAAACCCCATCTCTACTAAAAATACAAAAATTAGC